>JBANCZ010001534.1:0-20998 GCA_037040025.1 Sphaerogastrella javana | reverse complement strand
GTTTTTGGCGGTTTTTCGGCGGTTTTTTGGCGTTTTTGGCGTATTTTTGACGGTTTTTTGGCGTTTTCGGCGGTTTTTGGCAATTTCGGCGGTTTTTTGGCAATTTCGGCGGTTTTTTGGCAATTTTGACGTCAAATCGACCCGCCATACGGTTTTTCTGCGATTCTGGCGGTTTTTTTTGCGGTTTTTCGGCGATTTTTTGGCGATTTCGGCGGTTTTTCGGCGGTTTTTGGCGGCTTCTTTGGCAATTTCGACGTCAAATCGACCCGCCATACGAGGTACTTCGCCCCTTCATAACCTTAGTTTCTGTTAATTCAGCACTATGTGGGGTTTCGTATACCCCGTAGGGCACTGTAGACGATTTTGGCGATTTTGGCGATTTGGGCGTTTTTGGTGGTTTTTCGGCGGTTTTGGCGGCTTTTCGGGGGGGGTTTTTTTTTAGGTTTTTTGGCTGTTTTGGCGGCTTTTTTTTGGCAATTTCTGCGCCTCCGGACAGCCGGACACGGCTTTATCAGTTCCAAGTCATGCTTATTCGTCTCTCCTCGTTCTGAGCAGTGGAAAATAATACGAGGTACTTCATATGCAACAAGTTTTTGCCAGAGTGTGTAAGGGATGAGGGTCTGTTACGCAAAATCAAAAGACTCTTACCTGCATCTTACTTCAGTATCAAGGAACACTCGCCCGAGTATATAATGAGAGCAGGAGTCCCACAGGGTAGTGTCCTTGGACCACTACTCTACTCCCTCCATACGGCAGGTATACCGAGCCCCAGCAGCCAACATATGGCGACACACGCAGACGACATCGCTGTCATCTACAACTCCAGCAGTCGTCTGGAAGCAGCCGATGGACTCCAGAGTTATCTCGATAGTCTTGCAGCTTGGTGCAAACAGTAGAACTTGAAGATCAACCCAGTAAAAACAACAAACCCCTGTTTCACAAGCCAAACACCTCACCCTGGACAAGCGCAGCCACATCCGTCACAAGCCGCCACAAGCACACCTTGGTATCACCCAGGACAAGCGACTTACTTCTGGGCCACATCTTAAAGTCACAACCAGGCTTAGACTACAGCTACTAAGATGGGGGATCGCAGCCAAATCCAACTACAAGTGTATCCAGGTTCTACAGAACCGTGTACTACGGCAAATGACAAACAGTCCCTGGTTGCAGCCGACTCGCAAGACGATGAATACCCACTCGGCCTCTAAGACGACTTAAGCGGCAAGGGTTTGCCAAGACCATGGGACGTTAGGAAGCTGACTCTTTTTATATTTATATTAAATCCTCATACAGAGGTTTGGTTTGAGTTAAAAGTATAGCCATTTGAGCTAAATTCATTAAAGGAAAACAATTAAAGTTCTATGTACACATAATTATGATAGAAAATAAATAGTCTTTGATTGCAAATCAAATTTTAGCATTTGTTCGCTTGAATAAATCACATCAGACACACATAAATCATGAAGTGAACACGCACACACATACACATAGACACACACATAGACGGACAGACAGACAGACACACGGAACAACAAACAAAACACACATCAGACATTATTATCATCTCGCTTGTGCTTGAGTGAGTTTCTTTGCCCTGCCCCTAGCTCAGCCCGTCCAGCGTTCAACCGCCATGGCCAAGGCTGCTGTCTCGTCTCCTTCTCAATACCCTTCCTTCTTCCTTCCTCCCTTTGCCACTGCCAGTTGGCCATTCGCTCTCCCCACATGTCTGATAACCACCTACATATCACATACTCGCTTATGGACATCTTTCTATAGGCCCAGACAGAGGCTGGGGCTGAGTTGGAGGGAGAGGCCAATGATTTTGCCAGCTTCCGCTCGTTGTGTTGCAGTGGGACGGGGCGGTCATGGAGGACTTGGGATTGGCCCGACGCAGCACAGCTTCCTTCCGCTCCGGCATTGTCCTTTCGCACCGTGCCTGGCCCGTGTTCCACAGTCTCGCAGTGTTGCTGTTGCGGGAAATGTGTAATTGAAAGGGAAGCTTTGGCTTTGGCGGCGCAAGAAATTATTTCGTTAACAAAAGCGAAATATCATGGTAGAAGGGAAGATGGAGGGGAGGACACAGACAGACAAACACAATACAAATACGTGAGCTGTGGAAGAGGACTGGGGAGAAGCGTAAAAATATGCAAGCAACGCTTGTCGCTAAAATATTTTAAAGTTTTCCCCATTTCTGTTACTATCTCGCTCTCGTTCTCGCCCTTGCTCTCTCTTCCTCTCGCTCTCCGCTTGCACTCGGACATTCTGCAAAGTTGCAAAAGTTTCATTTCCGGCAGCAAGTTACCGTTAGTTAGTTTTTCGGCAGGGTTGTCACCACCACAACACAGCAAATACAGCAAGAGCGATGGATAGAGGAACAGAGACAGAGACAAAGACACAGAGAGAGAGAGAGAGTGAGGGCGAGAGAGAGGGACTGAGGGTGAGGCGAGAAGAGACATGATGCCTGCATATATGCATGGCATGTAACGTGTGTCTCCGTCTGTCTGTCTGTCTGTTTGCTTGTCTCTTTGCTTCTCTATGTGTGCGCCACTCTCTCTCACTCTCTCTCTCTCTCTCTCTCCCTGTCTCTCTCTATGTTCTCTTTCTTTCTCACTCTTTGGCGCATTCTGTCTTTCTGTCTGCATTGTTGGAGTTTTGATTTATGAGGTCAGAGACTCGTGATAATGAGCCAGGAAATTAAATCACTTTGACCGGAAGGATGTCCAGGTCAAAAGGGGATAACACAATTGATTTCATATTCATAAATTCAACGCATGTTGCCAGCCTGTCAAAAGACCCACAGCCCCAATACCTTCTATATAACAAAAGCTCGGAATATCTCCATCAAGAAGAAAATAGTTTAATAATTTTTAACATTAGGGCAAAATATCAATATTAAAATACTTTATACAGGAAAAATGGGAAGAATAGAATATCCAGAATTTTTCAATTTTACAATTGATATTCATTAAATTTTTAAATTTTACAATATATCGATTTGCATTTACGTAAATAATTTTTATTCAAAATTTAACTTAGTTAAAAGTTTCAAAAATTGTTATGTGAATTCATTTAAATTTAATATAATAATAATAATATAATTAAACCGTGATTCAAGGAGATATTTCAATATGTTTTGCAGTTGCCCAATAAATGTTACAACTTTAGGCTCTATTTCGAAAATCTTTTAAATGAAATCAAGGAATATACATAACTTATGAAATTCTCTCTTAGTTCTGTTACTCTCTTGATTCACTTTTTCTGATCGAATCTTCACTTTGATTTGAATATTTTAAAAAGTTGTCAAAGCGTAGCATAAACACTTAATCAAAGGGAAGGTCGAGCACATGTTGCGATCTCTGTGATCTCTCTGATCTCTGATCAGAGCATATGTTCGCTCACACTCAAGATTCAAATCGCATTTTAGCATCAAACTTTGAGAAGAAAAGAACAAATGGGAACAAGCTGAGAATACTTAAATATATGAATAATGAATAATATTAAACATAAACATACTGATTTTAATTTGGATTCACTATTCTATCTTTGCAGAGTTTCAAAAATCAAAATTGAAAAAATACCAACTAGACGTTTAAGGCTACTTAAGGATATTTAGGAAACAAACAACAAATACAACACCAACGGATTTTCTACCAAATTAAAAAACGCAGAGGAACAGCTAAAATATAAATTTATAATAATTAATAAAAAGAAGCAAAAGAACAAATCATTTTATACCTCACACAATCACACTCATACACGTAACCCACATAAACCCAAGCAGAACTAAGTTTTAAGGCACAACTGTACATTGTACTTAAGTGTTGAGAGCATATTAAGGTAAGTGTTGGTAAACGTCGTGAGTCTATCTATACTATATGAATTATCCATAACATTTAAACTTTATTTTACATATAGAAGAGTAGCTAAAAGCACAGCGATTAAAAGAGAGAGCGGTAATCGGAGTCGTAATAACAATCGGTATCGAAGTCGAAGTCAGAGTCACTAGCAACTAAGTCACAGTCACAGTCACGCTTGCGATCACGAAGTGTTGGAACAGCAGCAAGATGACAATGAGTACAAATAACTGCGAAAGCATGACGTCATACTTCACCAACTCGTATATGGGCGCGGATATGCATCATGGCCATTATCCGGGCAACGGCGTCACCGATCTCGATGCACAGCAGATGCATCACTACAGCCAGAATCCAAATCAGCAGGGCAACATGCCCTACCCGCGCTTCCCGCCCTACGACCGCATGCCCTACTACAACGGCCAGGGCATGGATCAGCAGCAGCAGCACCAGGGCTACTCGCGCCCCGACAGCCCGTCGAGCCAGGTGGGCGGGGTCATGCCGCAGGCGCAGACAAATGGCCAGCTGGTACAGCAGCAGCAGCAGCAGCAACAACAGTCACAGCAGCAACAGCAACAGTCACAGCAGCAACAGCAGCAGCAGCAGCAACAACAGCAGCAGCAGCAGCAGGCCACACAACATCAACAGCACGCTCAGGTGACGCAACAGGTGACACATCCACAGCAACAGCAGCAGCAACAGCCCGTGGTATATGCCAGTTGCAAGCTGCAGGCGGCTGTGGGCGGCTTGGGGCTGGTGCAGGAGGGCGGATCGCCGCCTCTGGTGGATCCGATGGGCGGGCATCACATGAATGCGCAGATGTCGCTGCCGCATCATATGGGACATCCGCAGGCGCAGGTAAGTCGATAGACATTCATTCGAGCTCTTTTCCGTTTCCGGTTTCGGTAGCTTAGCTAACTATAGTCCCAGTTTCCGCTTGCACTGCCGCTCATAACAAACTTAACGCTTTAATCTCCTTTCTCTTCCCCCCTCTCACGCGTTCTCCGCAGTTGGGCTACTCGGATGTGGGCGTGCCAGATGTCACAGATGTAAGTATACTCCCCCGTCTGATGAACTGCTTTATGCTTTTTCTTTTGGTTATAAATTTATCAATTTTATTAACATATTTTTCAAATTATTTACTAATTTATTAGTTTTACATATTAACTTTTACTTTACTTCTTAAAATGTTTTTATATTTTTTCGATTTAAATGAATATTAACATTTTCAAAAGATTCGTTATAATTGAATTTATGCTTCAACATTGATTCATTTCTACATAAAGTAAATTAATCCAAATGCAAATACAGAATAAATAATTTTCATTTTATTGTTGGTTTATTATTTCTTAATTTAATTTTTTATTACTATGTTATTATTAAATTTTAATTATTTTTCAGTATTACATTAATTTATTTTCCAATACATCACTTTATTATTTCATTGTTTCATTATTATATTAAATTATTATTTTATTTTTTATAATTTTTTTTATTGTATAATTTTTTTAAATATCACTTTATCATATTTATTAAAACTTCATATAATTTTATTATTTTAGTATGCTATTATTTTAAATCCATTTAATTTAAAATGATTTGAATATTAATTACAGGTGCATCAGAACCATCACAATATGGGCATGTATGGGCAACAGCAAACGGGCGTGCCACCGGTTGTGGCACCACCACAAGGTATGATGCATCCTGGCCAGGGACAGGGGCCGCCACAGATGCTGCAGGGTCATCCCGGACAACATACGCCTCCTTCCCAAAATCCGAGTTCGCAATCCTCAGGGATGCCGTCTCCACTGTATCCCTGGATGCGAAGTCAGTTTGGTAAGTGTCAAGGAAAGTGATCGACAATTCCACGAAACGTATTAAGTGGAATTTTTCTTCTTCTTATAGTAGTGGGTTGAAGTAGTTAGTCACTTGAATGTAGACCTAAGTCGTACACGTATTAATGCATACTTATAAACAAACCACCAACAACAACAAGAGTATTTCTAAATTGCTCAAAATTTATTCATAAATTTATCAAATTGCAATTTATCACCAGCAATTCGAATGTAACGGCACAGAATCTTGCTTGTGTCGATCGTTTCGTTAAGTTGAAATAAGTTGACTGCTTGCTGAAGTTGTGTGAACTGCTTTGAGTGAGAAGCAGTGGCACTGCTTTGTGCTCCACTCTATCACACTGCTTACTGCATTCAGCACGTTAAGTTTTAAATTGACTGTGCCGAAGAACAGAAACGTATTAATTTATAAAAGATTTTAAATTTATAGACATTAAATAATAATATTAAAAAATATTTTCTAAAAGGTGACATATAAAAAGTTTATACACTGTCAAAATCTGCATGAGATGGAGTACTTCCTAAAGAAATATCTTAAGGTGTTTATTTCAAAAGAGGAACATAATTTAAACATTTTTTATTTTATGAAGATGCAACTAAATCTATGCTTTTAATACTCTTCAAGAATACATTCTTAAATTTCTTATTTTGAATAATCAATTTTTATAGTCAATGGCTTAAATTTATAAATATATCAATTTTTAAAATTTTTTTTTTTTTGTTGGTAAAAGACAACTAACAAATTGCAAATACATTTATTTAATGAGAGCTTTGAATGTTCCACAATGGCATTAATATCAATACTAGACTCAATTTCGACAAGTTCAGGCATTTGAATGCACAAACACGTGAATGTATTTGTGAATGTGTGCAAATGATTTTGTGACCTTGACACGTCTAGGCCATTTCACTTTTATTGCCTTGGCCAATCGTCGGGACATTAAACGTAATCCATCTGCAATGATACCAACATACCTGGCGCATTACCTGACATTTTGCCAAATTTGCAAAAATACCCAAAACGGAATCGATGAATGCACAAAAGGATGCGACACACTCACAAACTCACACTCACAACTCGCATGCTGTGTGAAAGAGGTCGAAAGAGGTTTTGCTGGACTGGACTGGGCTGGGTTGTGGGCTCTGTTGACGCCGAAGGCGGTCTCTCAAATAATGCAAATTGACAATAGTAGTTGCTGGAAAACGTAACGAAAGCGAAAAGGTTGCCCAAAACGAGAGCGTAACTAATCCTCTGGAAATTCGTTGTCCCAGAGTCATAGACTCGAATAGAGCTGAAGGATAGGCATAAGGGATTGGGATATGGGATTGGGATATGGGATAGGGATAGAGTCTGCGTTTTGCGTAAGTGGCAGCTCTTGGAAATTTCTGCCAAAAAGTATATAGAATTCACTTTTGCTTTTACGCTATTCCATCGTATGATGCTACTCTAAAAGTAAAAGTGAAAGTGAAAACGTTAAGAGCGCACTTCAAGTGCTTTCTTTATGCGTGTGCTCATTACCAAATAGCCCTTGTCTTGTTTTGCCCACAGACTTGGCTCAGTCTTGGCTTGTGGCTCCGCTGCTTTTACTGCTTTTATTTTTATTTTTATATTTTTTTTTTGTTGGTTTCTTTCTTTTCTGTTGTGTTATTTTTTTTCTTTTTTGCCAACGCCAGATTGAGATGTAAAGCAGAATTGATGAGCGCCATTAGTTACACGTTATGTGCAATGGATGCCATCAATTTATTAATCTCCAGAACACGCCGCCGCCAGTGTCCCCACTCTCCATTCATTGCTCTCGACCTGGCCACGGCAAGCCCAAACCCAAACCCAATCCCAAGTCCAAACGCAGGCCCAAGTCCAAGTCCAAGTCGAGCCGAGCCGAGTTGCGCCGTGCCGTGCTGGACTTCGTCGTCTTAATCCCGTCGCACCGCTGCGCCATAGCTCCTGCGCCTACAACAAAAAAAAAAAAAAACAACAAAACAGATAAAAAAAGCAAAGGAAAATAATAATAAAAGAAAATTTGCCAAGGCAACCACCGCTGCGGTGACATGAATTTTTTGTATATATTTTTTCTTCTTATTTTTTCATTTTCTGTATTCTGTTGTATTAAAAAATGAAGCAGCGACAACAGCCGCAGTTACAGTGTTATATACCTAAGGCCTCAAGATCTCGCACTGTGTGCGATTCGCGCGGAGGGTGCGGCCCGTGGTCAGACTTAGACTGGGCTCGAGTCGGGGCCGCTCTCTGTGACTGTGGCACAACATGATCTCGAGCTTAAGTTACGATGATTAAATGCATACGAGTTTATTTCTGCTTAGCTTTTGCATTCAGCTTTTTTACTGTTCCAATGTTGTTGTTCTTGGCATTGTTGTTGTTGCTGATAGTGTTGGTGGTGCTGCAGCTTGTGGTGCAACAACAATAAACAACACAGCTGACACAGTGGGTCGAAAATTAAAAATTGCCCAGCTTGTACAATCGATTGACAACTTAATCGAAATTTTATTAGAACAGCGCATTGCAGCTGAATTTGAAATTTGACTCAAATTAATCGACTCCAATGTTATTTGAATAGAACAAAAAATAAAATAATAGATTATAGTACAACAATATAAATAGAGTGGATTGTTGGACAAGAAATTAATATCAGATCACTAATTGAATTACATAAAAGTATCACTCATTATCGACTGAATTTAATATTCAAAGCTGCTTGATCTAATCAAATATTCTTTCGAAAGAACAGGGTGAATATAAGTATAAAAAACATAATATATTCGAATAATAATAAAATCTGTTGAGAAATTTTAGAGGCATTTTGGATAAGTTGAGTAGAGATATTGTATTTTATAACAATAAATTAGTGAGACCTGGTCTTTACTATGACTTTCCATACAATTCATTGAATTCTTATTCAATTAAATATTAAACTTATAATCATAAAATAATTTATTTATTTTCAAAAATTTCATGAGTATTCGCTGCATCTATCAGGTGAAAAAGTACCTTTAGCACTTAATCATCGACAGTCATTGAAATTTGTAGAAAATAATCTTCGTTGAGGTCTCATTCCACTGTGACTGCTTTGTAGCTACTTAACGCCTCGTCATATTTCACTCGTGCATTAGGCAAATGACTAAAGAGTGCCGATCGTGACTGGCGTCCTTATAGAACCCCACAGAAACACTCCAATGCCGCGCAGTTTCAATTAAGTTGTAACTCATGAGCTCAACACACAAAATATGAAGAAGAGAGAGAAGAAAAAGTGTGGCATAAAAGAGAAAAGACCCAGAGACCAAGTGGAGTGGAAGCCAAATAGTTTGCCAAAAGGGTTTGCATTGTGCGAGAGCCTGTGGCATGACAGTGGGGCCTTGTTAATGTTGTTTTGATGCTGTATTCGGTGTTGGCAAAGTTTTCAGTTGCCATTTTCTGATAATTTGCTCATAAGCAGCAAAAACTTGCGGCCTTTTCAGCCATGGCAACTATACTATACCACATAGTATATACTACCGCATCCTTTATCCTACTGTTGCATGCTTCTGCTGCTGATGCTGCCTCTGTCGCTCGGTGTTGGGCCATAAATTTTAGCGACAGTCAACAAATTCTTGCAACAAGTGTCTGCTTAGTATAGCAGCTGCTGTTAGACCAACAGCACATACGTACACTATTTACATCCATGCAGTTTTACTACATATGCTAGCCACATAGATTTTTTTCATCCATAGATTCTGGATTTGACTACTGAGATAACTCTTTTATTTTGTAAAAATGAAAATTTCTAAAATTATGTAGAAGAAGGAAAGTGATTGGAAAAAGTGATTTGAATTTAAACAAAATTTAGTCAAGCTGTGAAAATGTTTTTATTGAAAAGATGTAGATATTCTATGAGACTATTAATGAAAACTCATCATATTAAAAGGATATTGTGAGTAATACTAAAATATTAAATAATGTGAGTAATATTTTAATATTAAGCAAGAATATTTAATTTGTTCTCAGTAATCGATTTAATATGATTTTATCTGTATACTATGGTATACATATAGTTGATTTTTGACAAAATTTAAAGAATTTAATTTAAATTACGTAATTGACTATGGAGATACATCGACAGCAACTCATCTTAGAGAACTCATCGGTATACAGTTGCTAACCCACTTGATTATACGAGTCACTGACTCTCAAAGAACTGCATAACTGCCCGAGTCACTGACTCTCAAAGAACTGCAATACTGCCCATCTTATTTATCGAATATTTATGCAGCCGTAGCTAACTCAAATCCCATATTGCCAACTCAGAAATATTCCAGAAATACTCTCGGAAACACTCACTCTGAGCTGTTCTAACACGTGCGAGGCATGTGGCAAGCAACTTTTCAATTCTTTTCGAGTATGAAAAGTGCACTTCATTGTGCGCATTATGCGCGACAGCTTCACAATCCTGGTACCTTCGCAATGCCCTCCATACTCTCTACTCTGACCCTGTCACTGCCCCCTGACCTCTGCTCCAGCCGACCCGGTGGCCTTGCAGTTGGAAAGCGAGTGAAAAGAACTTGGTGCTCACCCGCCAAAAAGTTGCACATCGAACGATGTTCTGTATCTTGTGCCTGCTGCAGAAAGTTTCTTTCTTTCTTCCTTTATTTTTTTTGCTTTGTTCTCTCCTTTTTTTAAGGCTACGTAAAACGTTGATCCCCGGCCATCAGCCGTACCCTGTTCCCTCCTTCCTGCTACTGGTGGTGCTGCCCCTGAGCAACACTTGGCGATGGCTTTACAAAGTTTCGCCGCGACTTTGTTTTGTCTGTTGGCGCGCTGCACTTAATGTGGCCCAAGTCCTGTAGTCCTGTTGTCCTTTAGTCCTGCACGCAGTTGTGTGAAGTCCTGGAGTTTTGCTAACTTGAGGATTTGCGCGCAAACTACTTTTCGATGGCATTTCGAGCGAGAGACAACAACTACTTAGCCAGGCGATTGCCATGGCTTACTCTGCCTGCCAACGTCCATCCGATGTGATATCTCTCTTTCTTTTTCCCTCTCTCTGTCTTTCTCTCTCTCTCACTCACTCATTCTCTCTCTCCACTTCACTCCACACCATTCAGGCGCGCAATTTAAGCATTGCGGATCAAAAGATAATTTGCCAAATGCGTGAAGATTTTTTCAAACACGAGCATAAAACAACAGCAACAACAGCAGCAGAAGCAGCAGCAGCTATATTCGAGAAATACGTAAAACCACAGTGGCTGCACCACCTCCATTCCATTAAGTACTTGGCAGCTGCCGGCCAATGTGACACGGCCTGTCAAAATGAAAGCGACAACGACAACTGAGCGTTTGCCGAGCAGCAGCAAAAAAGGAAAAACAACAACAGCATGGAAAAAAATGACACAGGAACTTTTGGGATTTCCATGTGGGGCACACAGAAAAAAAGTTTAATAAAGCGCAGCAAATGCGAAAAGGAAATTTCTCTTTTATTTTTCTCCGTTTTTTCCTTGAGCCCCCGCCTGGTCCCGCCCAGAACGGCCAGCCAAGTCCAAAAAATAATGGCAACAGCTCGCCAAAGGTCCTCGGGGTATTGCCCCAGAGGCATCCAGTAAAACCAACACCAACAGCAACAACACTCACTTCAATTGTGGGTGTATTTGAGAGATGTTGTTGGTGTTGTTGTTGCTGCCTTTGCCATTCATTTCGCTCAATCGCAGCACTGTTTTTGGATTCCGCTTCTGTTCTTTTTTTCCCTCTGCTTTTTGTTTTCTTTTATACGATATTTTTTTTTATTTTGGGATTTGGCCAACCTTTTTGACAAATTACGAATATTATTCATGCAGCAATGAAGTGAGGAAGCTCTCTCTTGTGGTCTGTAGCCCCACAACTTCCCCCGCTCTATAGGGTAACTTGGACTGTGGGCCGTGGCTCTGGCTACCCCAGATGCCTGCTCTATGCCTCATAAATGTGCAGATTTTGTTAATCAAAAATTCGACTTGAATATATAAAAGATTATACCAGAAAATAGTGTAGGCAATTGTTAATGGTAATCACTGAGTGCTCGACATAATATATCAATTAAACGAATTGTATATATGCATAAAATAAAAACAAATGTTATAGCAAACAATAATCATTTTACATACAAATAATTAAAACTGTTATATATCAGTTGCTAATAAAAATATAAATTGTTTCGGAAATTCTAATATAAATAAATGTAAAAAATATTTTATAATTTCATTGATTTTACGAGAAATGTTATTTTTTTAATACGGTAAATCAATCAAATTACATGGATGTACTATATATTAATATTAATATATATATTTAATTTCATCTATGCGCTTCATATTAATTTTTAGTATTAATTTGAGTGTAATATTGGTATTCGTTTGCGCATTTTTATTGACTTACACATAATTTAATACAATATATATTATTATAGTTTTTTTTCCAAAAGTTCCATTAAAAATACAAAAAATTGAAACAACAAGGATTTACTATATAAATATTACTGTCTTCGTTCGTATTATATTAATTTTTTTTTATCAAATTGAGTATAAAATATACTACTTAAAAGTCAATTTTTAGTGACATTATTATTATTAATTAATACAACATTTAATTTTATAATTATTTTGTTTTTAAGAAGTACACACATTATTACTCTTCTTTCCATTTGATTTTAATTTTTTTTTATTAATTTTTTGTTTGAGTTTTACAAATTTTATTGTTACTGACTTTCACATAATTTTATACAAAATTTAATCTCAATTTTGAGAGTTAAAATTTTGGGAGTACAAAATTTGAGAGTGATTTTGCAGTTTATGATTTGATCTGAGCTGTGGCTGAGCGGATTGTGGGCTGCTGTACGGGATGAGGGCTGCGGCATTGCAAGTTGATCCGCGGCGTCGCAGTTGTCAATGTCATGCCACATGTTTCATGGTTCCGCTGATTTCAATGGCCGCCAGAATGCGCCTGCCATGATGGAACAGGCGCTCAGCTGGCAGCGCGGCTTGAGCGAGTAAGAGAGGGACCGCCTGATATATATAGAACGCGAGCGAGTGAGATGAGGAAGGAGAGAGCGAGGGAAGTTTGTGTGCGTTTCTTCTCTGTTTTTGGTATGCCTAGGGATATGTGTGTGTGTGAGTGTGTGTGCGTGCATGACGTCGCTTGCCTGCCAGTCCGCCCCCGTCCGGTGTCTGTTGCCGTTGCCGTTGCTGTTGCCGTCTCGCATAGCGTGTTTTAGTCAGCTGTCAAATATTTTGACATGGGTAGCCCTGGTCAGCTATGAAGCCCAGCGAATGCCAGAATCTCAATTCGAACACATTCAAAATGGGGAACATAGAAAAATACGAAAGCGCACAACTAAACAAGTAGATGAGCCCTAACTAGAATGATTAACTAGCAGATACTCAGTACTAGGTTATCATAACTCAAAAAATTAATATGTATATGAAGTATAAAAATATGAAATTTCGTAATATAGAAATTAAATATATACAATATCTTTTAATATAAACAATAATTAATTAAAACATTCAATATAATATGACACATTTATATTTTTGTTTTGAGTTTTTTCCATGAGTTTCTTAGATAATTACATAATCCATTTTATAGGGTATCTATTTAACCAATTTCTAATCGCATAGTATGGCTTTGTTTAAGCGATAACTAAATAAAGTTTAAAGTCCCTTACTATTCACTCTGTGAATATCTCACACTTTTTGAATCTCTCACTCTCCAAATCTCTCCGTCTCTTCATATGTGGCTCTAATGAACGCATTCATAAGGTTGTTTTCAAATCATACCAACTTCGTCTTCTTTCGGCTATCCTTTTTGGTATTTTTCCCCTTCATTTGTTTTGTTTTTTACGTTTTTATATTTCTGTCAACTTGCGTCGATTTTTAACCCTCTTAAGTGCTTAACAAGTCCCAAATTAAAAAGTCGCAGCGTCTCCTGAGATTTCATCTGAAATAAAAGGGGCGAAAAAATAACGAAAATTAAAAATTTTTATAAATGTTCTGCTGGTCAATGGTAATGTAGTTACTAGCTCTGACCAAAAGAAACTCATTATAGGATCTCTTGCAAAATACCCTGCAATTGAAAAAGTCAATGATTTAATTTTTAATTTAAGATTCATTATCGAAATCGAATCATGAATATTTGATTGATATTGAAGTAAATAATTTAAGAGCATATTTTATTCGCATACTTTTAATATGGAGCACACTTTATTCTTGAATTTAGCAATGCAATTAGTGAATTGAATAAATAAATTGAATATGCTACCTTTACACATCCAACGAGTATAACTTTTCCACAGTTCGGAAAGGTTGGCAATGAAAGACGCAAAGTTTTTCCGCTGGAAAATGTCAGAAAATGTAGAAGTTGTAATGCAAAGTTAGGGATTGACTGGGCTGCTAGTGGTGGTGCTGGTGGTGGTGCTGGTGGTATTTTGTAGAGGCCACGCTAATTGGCAAGTATGTCAGTGAGTTGCTTGGCATTCGCACCGGTAAGGGGCGCTGTATACCGTTTATTTAGCACAACGTCATCCCGCTGACTTGGCACATTTGGAGGAGCCATATGAGAACGGGTGACATCACAAGCCAAACAAAACGAAACGAAATAAAACAAAACCAACTGAACGAACTGAGCTCAGTCACAAATGCCACACACGAGGTATTCTTGGGCTCTGAGTAAAATATTTATCAACTTGCGGGCATAAATAATAATAATTTGCCAGCATTTGCTGCAGCGGCGCACGTTTGTCTGTAATTTCCGCAATTAAAAAAACATTTACTCGCATTTGATGCGAGCTTTTTAGTTTTCTGTTTACTGTTCACTGTATGCCGTTTGCTGTTTTTAATTTTCTTTTATTTTTGTTTTTTACAATGTATATATTTTCTATACACTTTTTTTAGTATTTTTTTTGCAACTGATTTTTTGCTGCAATTGCATTTTTTATCACTGCCACTGCATGACATGCAAATTGTGAGCGACCACCAACGATGACTTGAACGACAGCGACAAGCATTGACAAGTTTTGAAGCCTTAACCTGGCCAATGAGTTAGAGGTTACAGCAAGTGTTTCACTATTCACAGTGTTTTATGTTAGCCAGTGTAGTTGGGCTTGTGGCTGTGGCTAGGAAAATGCCATAAATTAACACTTTATGCGAGCAGCCCGTGAGCTCAGCTCATATCGCTTCATTCGGAAGGGGTTGGACTGCCATAAGTAATACGAAAGCATTTGCTTTAATAGAAAAGTAATGGCGGGTGCTTACTTATGTGCACCACTAATAAGGATAGTCCAACCTCATAAAATATGCTTTTAAAATGTGCATTAAATTACATACTAAGAGGGAATTAATTGAATTCTAGCAAAGGTGTTTACTTAATCAGTTGAGCTGATATTTCGATTTTGCATGGGTTCTGTTATCTAAACTTTCTACAGACTACTGTAGAACTCTACTCTTTATCAAACAGTTACTATATTTATTATTTGTATTATTATTGTTATTTGTATGATTTTAAAAATATTTTAACTGCTATAAACTTTTATTTTCTATTGCAATTATTGCAGCAAGGATAATCTTAATGATTTCCAGTTAAATTTCAAACTTCAGATTTTGTTTCTGAATGCATTTTAAACAGATATCGGGGCAAATATATAAAAATCTTTATACAATAATTTCAGTTTATAAAAATATTTATATTTGATTATTTCTAATGAAATATTTATATTTATATTTCTAATGAAACATAGATTTGAAAATTAAATATTTGAATTTTTAAATTTAAAAAAAAAAAACATTTTTAATATATTATAATATTTTATAAATATTTATTTCATATTTTTCATTCATTCATTCTTTATTTTTTAAGTTTTCTTCACAATAAACAAAAACCCGCGATTCAATCAAAATGATGTACATTTTCTGCACAAAGTGAATTCTAATTTCTCTAATTGTAATATAAATATATTTAATTGTTCGTTTATAATTTTTTGGTTCTTTTCGGTTTATTTGAAATTTTCAGATAATAATAATTTGTATACAACTTCAACGAATTTCATGAAATGCTGCTGTAATTATTTTAATGATTTCCTTTAAATGTTGCGCGCCGCGATACACACACAATCTCTCTCTCTCTCTCTCTTTCTCTCTGTCTATCTATCTCTGTTTCTCTCTCTTCTTCTCTCTCGGACAAACACACATACACCAATAATAGTAATGTAATTGTTTGTGCAGGGAGGTGGGGGAGAAAAAAATGGAATAAAATCCATTATGGAGCAAGAGTGTAATATACGAGTAAAATGGTTAAAATGGTGGCCTAATCGCAATTTAATTACAATACGCTTTCATATCAAAAAGCATTAATGCCCCCCTTCAACCCCACCACTCGTTTGTTTCCTCGAACTTCAACCTCTTTTCGTCTTCATCGTTTCATCATTTCATCATTTCATCATTCTTCTTCTACTACTACAACGGCCAAGCGCCATTAATGCGTTTATAATAATTTTTCAGTACACAATTTTCGTTAGGCGGCTGGCATTAACTGGGCGCCCTATCAAAGTCTAAAATCAAGGAAAAAATATATAGAAACACGAAAAACGAACGAAAAACCAAACACGAAAAAAGAAAACAAATATTATTTATTTTTTTATGTTGTTCGTTGAGTGATGGCCACATGAAATGTGCAAAGGCGTCATTAAAAACTAATTTCAGCCTGCTCTTAAATTGCCACTGACCAAACGATAGCCCCCATCCCCCATCCCCCATCCGATCTCAACTCTTCACCCTATCAACTGCTCCCTCGCCACAAACTGCTCAGTCGTCAGCAACTTGTGAGCCATGAAGGTGTTTTTATCAATTAAACTTAAACATTTATTTGCGTCTGACTACGCTCGGTCCTTGATATGGCAGGGGCGTAGCAGAAGGGGTTCACCCGCACATCCCGACCCTCACTTTGAACCCATCTACTGCTAATTAGCTGTTGTTATTATTTTTTTTGCACTACTTCCGTTTCGACCTAATATTGTAAATGGGAACAGAGTGTGGAATTCAGGCAGAAGCACGCTGAGAAAGTATTTTATATAGAGATGTATTTGAGAGATATTCCCAGTCGGAAACACTTAAACGTCAGCATTTAATGTTATAACATCAACTAATTAATTTTAAAGATTTTAAGATTAAAAGATTGTTCAAATAAAATTTATATAGATATTTAATCTAAAAATCTGCAACTTTAATCTAAGGGAGAAGATATATTGGAAACACGAAATCCAACAGAATCAATTTTAAAAGATAATACGATTAATATAATGAGTGCATTTAAAAAAATACAATTTTTAAAAGTTCCCCTAAAATTATCATATTTATTTCTATCAAATTTACTTAAAACAATCTTATAATTCTACTGGATTGCTTTTATAAAAGATCAATAAGAATACGAATAGTATAGCTAGGTATAGATTTAATTCTATATAATAATATAATGGCGGCAATATTAGTAAACTGGAAAAATTGCAGAATAAAGCCACCATCAATCATCGACGTTGAGATTTTTTCAGTTCAGTGGGTGAAAGTGCTTCTTAGTCATACCGCACCAACTTAGTCATAACGATTCCCTCTAAATCCTCCACTCACCGTGGACACACACTGACAAGCGGCAGAATCGAGTGCCATGGACTATACTATACAAGAGAAGGGTAAACAGAAAAAAACACGCACGCTTTTTACCACAAATCTCTTAAGTTTTTTCTACTCCCCAGTTTTTTTTGTGTTTTTGTTTTTTCATCTTGTGGTTCTTTTTTTATTTTGTTACTTTTTGCCGCAGCGACGACTCGTCTAACTGATGATGATTAAATGCGAACGCCTTGGGTTATAGACATGGCATCAGTCGTGTCATTTAAAAGAAGGTAGCTAAGCTGCCGCAATACCGCACTCACCCCCCCTCTCTCCCCATCACATACCCCCCCTATTCACCTCGCACTGTCCCCCTGGCGAGCGTTGTGCTATGAATCGGATTCGCGCGCGCATTAATGGCCGCCGCACAAAACGAGAAAAAAATCGAAAAAAAGCGCTTATGATGTAATGACCTCGAGCGAGAGATGAGACGGAGACTGAGAAAAAGCTAGAGAGGGAGAGGGAGAGGGAGGGGGAGACAGAAAGAGGGAGAGACTTGAGCAAGACAAATGCTGAAGATGTTATTAAAAAATAGTTAAGCGTAGCAAAACTAAACCGTATCAAGTTAGAGACGCCCCCGTTTCGTTTTTCTCTTGCTCGTCGCTTTTATGTGCTTTTCTGTATATATTTTTATTCGTTTTTTTTTTCTTCAAAGTTCATTTTCCAACTTCACGTTCATTTCCCTTTCCGTCGACGGCGCTACCAAATGTCGCAGGTTACACCCAGCCACAGCGAGTCTCTCACGCTAGCTGACCATTTGAGCCAACTCTGAGTGGGCTTGTACTAGGTGAGCATGAGGTTCAAGGGGGAGGGGGGGGGAAGATAGTTTGGTAGGGCTTGCCCGCAATGCGTTTGCCATTGACAATTATATTAGCTCGCATTATATTTGACATATTTTGTGTAGCATTTTCATGTTTTGCTTTCGGTTTTTCCCCTCTCTTTGTCACTCTCTGAGTGTATATATAGAAATATTTGTTGTGCTTTTTTGTCATTACCGAAATTATAATTATAATAAGTGTCATTAGGCGCTGAACTCATTTTTAGAGTCGCAGTAATTATGCCGAATTATTTTACAGTTATGCACCGTGCTACACTGACTACTTCCCTCCCTGTGAGTGTATGTGTGTAAGTGTGTGAGTGTGTTTTTGTTTTGCTTTCTGTTTTATTTGCGGCAGAGCCGAAGTCCAAGCTTGCTCATGATACGCGGAGTCATGGCCAGGCAGCGCGGTAATTAGTTAGCCTGTTCGCTCCACCTGCCCCTGCACAGCCCCTGCCCCTATATCACTCAATCCCTCCATCCCTCCATCCCGACGAATCGTTGTATCGTTGTATCGCTGTATAGTTGTATGGTTGTTGTATCGTTGCCTCGGCTTGTCCATGAAGTCTTCAACCTTAATCCAAAAGATGCCGCAGCCCTATTGCGCTCCCTACTCACTCTGTATACAATCTACACTCTACGCTCTACAGTCCACAGTCTACACTATACACTATACACCCTGCGCGCGGCCCTGTTGGGATTTTGACAAGTACAAATATCTGAATTCGGTAAGGTCGTCTCTTTAATCAGGTTCGGGCTCTCTCTCTGCGTGCGCTGCGCTGCGCTTCATGTGGTTTAGGTTTTTAGGGGCCCCGAGCAGCTAGAACAAAAGCCCGCAGATACAAAGATACAAAGATACAGATACAGATACAAGTATAGCTACAACGCAAAGATGCAGATACAAATACTGATATGTAGCTGCACTGCCTATCGTCTTATACATCTATATACGAATATATACATACTTATATAAATATATATAAATATATGTATTTGAAATTGTTGTTGTTGTTGTTGTATGCATTATAGTAATTGTTGTTGTAGTGGTAGATATTGTTGTTAACGTTGGAATTTGTAGTTGTTGTATATTTTGTATGTATTTTATGCGTTGATTTTAATTGTGAATTTTGTTCTCGCTTTGCTTTCATCTTGCAACCAACAGAGCGCAAACGTGGCCGCCAGACCTACACACGCTACCAGACGCTGGAGCTGGAGAAGGAGTTCCATTTCAATCGGTATTTGACGCGCCGGCGACGCATCGAGATCGCGCACGCGCTCTGTCTCACCGAGCGCCAGATCAAGATCTGGTTCCAGAATCGCCGCATGAAGTGGAAGAAGGAGAACAAGACGAAGGGTGAGCCGGGCTCTGGCGGCGAGGGAGATGAAATAACGCCACCCAACAGCCCCCAATAGATGCTGCCCTTGGATGTAGCAGAGAAGCAGAGGAGCAGCAGTAGTTCAAGTTCAAGTCCAAGTCCAAGTTCAAGTCCAAGTTCAAGTTCAAGTCCAGTGACAGCGAAATGACAAAAAAATCGACAAAAAAAATCGACAAAAAAAAACGACAAAAATGAAATCTCAAGCTAAATACAATTTACAATTAAATGAATTTGTTTTTGCAGCGGACGAGACTAGCTATGTATTGTTGTACACTCTACTACACAGCACAACACTAAACTAAAACAAAAATGAAAAGTAAACTAAACTAAACACAATATACACACTACACACTATACAACTTAGTTAATTGTTATTATTTTCATATTATTATTTAATTTTTACAAAAGGAATAAACTCAAAAGAGATAAGAGAAATGCAAATGCGAATGCGAGTGGAGAAAGCGTAAATAAAATTAATGAAAATCTAAAGTAAAGCGTAAAACTCAACAAAACCAACTCATGTGACCTCAGAATTAAATAAGCTATAAATATATGATATATGTATATGCACAT
Organism: Sphaerogastrella javana; assembly: GCA_037040025.1. Lineage (NCBI taxonomy): Eukaryota > Metazoa > Arthropoda > Insecta > Diptera > Drosophilidae > Sphaerogastrella > Sphaerogastrella javana. The sequence continues at coordinate 852 of JBANCZ010001534.1, read as the reverse complement.
ACGTATATGTGTGTACATCTGTATGTGTATGAGTATGTTTATTAATGCATAATAATAATTATAATGATACGTTTAATGTAATAAAAATTATTAAACAATTATATATGACACATATATAAATATATATACCGTAAATACAATAACATTAGTTCTATGCGTCCTAAGTGTAAAGCATACTTTATGAGTACGTTTAATATAATTTATATACTATATACAGCAGAAACATAAATAGAAACAGAAACACAAGCATAACATAACAAAACTAAACCTAATATAAAATATATTCTAACTAAATTCAATGTTTGTAGCAAAGAAAAATCAACAACAAAATAAAACGAGAAAAAAACAAACGAAAACCACAAAAAAAAAATCAAACAAAAAGCAATTGCTAGAACCATGCAATATGCAGATTAGCGTGTTTTATGTTAGTACCGATTAAAAAAAAAAAATCAAATCAAACTGCTTTGGGCAGTAGAGACCACTACATAAGACACAAAGTGCAAGCAGAGTACTACTAGCAGACCCAAAACTAACTAAATAAGTGCTAAATATGTCGCAGGATTAGACAAAACAGAGATACCAAAACCGCGCAGAGCCAGTGGCTAACAGATTGTATAAACCAAAAGATATCTATCTATATAACATTGGCAAATACACGAGTGGAAAACAACGAAAAATTCATTCGATTTTCTATGGGTTTTCTATTCGATTTGCTCGTTGTTCTTTATTTTTTCATTTCTTGTATGATAATAAAATTTTTATTTATTTCTTGTGCAATTTTTTAGACCCTGTGTTTAAAAAACACAAAAAGGGTCTATTAACTTTGTGCAAAGTCGATTTGTGTGTAACAGG
>JBANCZ010001533.1:0-21000 GCA_037040025.1 Sphaerogastrella javana | reverse complement strand
TGACACTGCCGTATACCCTCCAGCTCGGGATTCAGAAACACTTCCGGGCTAACGGCTCGGGCGTTTTTATTTTTACGCTGTTGTTGTTTCTGTTGCACATTGTTCTTGTCCCGCTTCCGGTTGCCACCGCCGCCGCCACCGCTCGTCGATGCTGTCGACGATTGCATTACACAATTGCGATAAATACAGCGCGGCTTGTGGCCCACACGCGTTCTACACGCATCGCACTGATTGCAATTGGGCCTTCGACAGCCCTCGCAGGTGCCACAACGTCTGCCCGCCTTGGCCATGTTGTTGCTGTTGTTGCTATTGTTGTTATTGTTGCTGGTGTTGCCTGTGTTCGTCTTGCGAGAGGCACCTGTTGCCGCTGTACTGGCTGCAGGCATGGATGTAACCGCTACTACTCCTCCTGTTCCTGATGCTGTTGCTGTTCCTGCTGCTGTTTCTGCTGCTGTTCCACCCTGTTGGGTTGACGTTGGTGTCGCTGCGGCATTTGCAGCTGCAGCGTTTCCACTATGACTGGTCGCAGTGCCCGCTGTGGAAGTGGATGGTGTAGCTGCTATGGCAGCTGCAGTAGCAGCAGCAGCTGTTGATGCTGCTCGCTCAGTGGCCACAATGCGGAATACAGTTTGCAAATCGGGATTCTCCTTCTTGCATCGACGACAATAATACTGTTTGATGTGTTTGGCCTCCTTTTCGGTGATGCCAATGCAATCGCCATGATACCATTCCTCGCATCCATCGCAGCCGCTGTAAAACAAATTGTTTACGTTTGATTAATTCTGCTGTTTGCTATTGTTCTGTGTTTGTGTGTGAATATGCGTTTGTGTGCGTGTGTGTGTGTGTGTGGTTAACAAACATCATGAATCTGGAGCAATCCGAAGTGCGGCATATGCAATAGGCCTGATCATCTTGTTTCAGTATTGTAGCTATCTTCGATTTTCGCTCGGGCAGATCGAATTCCCGGGCGATTTCTTCTTTCTGCAAGCGAAAGCAATTTATGCGCACATATACATATATAAAGAAACATACGTTTTTAATTACACTTAATACATTATTATTGTTTGTTATTATTATTATTCGTCAGTTACCGAACGCTTGTATTTCCGCTTGTCCGCCATGCTTGTGTAGGCCACTCTGCCAGGCCAGCAAAAACTCCGCCACCCACAATCAACAACTCCTGTGCTTCGAATTGTTGATGTTATATCGATAATAAATTCACCAATGACATGACGTATTTACGATACGTATGCGTGGGCTAAGCGATGGGTGCGCGTGTTGCTTTTCGATAAAAAATACTGCTTCGAACTGTGGTGGCAAGTCGATAACAATAATATTACATCACTACACTACGCGCCAATTTTTATGTATTTGAAATTTTCACATTTATTTAAATATTACCACGTATTTGTATTTTTTATGCAAATAATGTAATTCATATTATTTTGTATTTATAAATAAAAAATATTTTGTTACTGTTGTATTACTGAATTTTTTTTAAATAGAATTTAACAGCAGAATCCATGTATTAGTAAGTTAAATAACACACACATTGACAAAATTAAACGTTTTCCAACACTGCATTCGAAAACATATTCAACGAGAATTGTCAAATGAAGGAACAAAGTAGGACTTGCTTTTATTGCTTTGCTTTATAACAAGTAGTTAATTGTAGAGAAAACTTTTCAGTTTCATAACTTTTCTTCTAACGACAAAAACGGTGTGAATTATTTTCATTGCTTTTTTTTCAAAAAAGTTATTAATTGTGCAACTTTTTCAACTAAAAGAAACCGTGAAACTCAATTTTCTGCCTTCGTTTTTAAAAAGGAATTCATTATTCCAACATTATTTTTCGCGAGACTGAACAAGGTTTCTCAAACGAAGAAAACAGCGTGATCTGCTTTCATTGCTTTGCTTGGAAAAAGGAAATTATTATCAAAATAAAAGTTTTTCTTTTGGCGAAGCTTTGAACTAGAATCTTCCAAGCAAGAATACTGTAAGCTTTAGTTTTGTCTATTTGCTTTATAAAAACGAATTAATTGTATTTAAATTTTATACTAGTATTATTATTTATTATTTTTCTTAATTATTTTTGCTTAAAAACTCGTAAAGCCTTCTTAACGGTCGAAGAAGCATATATATATTAATCACCATGTCTTACAAGCCAACACGTGACGAAGTTATGAATCTTTCCCTGGGTAGGTTCAGCATTATAATGTACTGAGAGATGTTTTATAAAATGTATATAATTATAGATGAGTATAGCAGCCGTTACGTGAAGCCAATCCATCGTTCTGATTTTAACAGAATGCACTTCTTCCGCTCGGGGTATCAGCAGCCACGACAACAAAGCTCGGAGAAAGTACCAGGTATTCCGTCCGTATGGTATGATCAGACCATAAGAAAGGTACGTGATGTGGAGCTTAGTTTGGCCAAGTTGCGTACTAAGAAAATAAAGGAGATGAATCAATTGCAAAAGCGCATCCTTACGCGTCGCTTGGATATGAAGCAACCTCAAGGCGAGACCCAGACCACCGCTAAGACGGCAATTGATGATAACGATGAGAATAATGAATCGGTGGCTAAGACCAGTGCCACTGATGAAAAATTGTCCAAATTACTAAGCCTGTCGATCATTTTAAATGACAGTGATTCTGCCAAAGGAACTGATTCCATTAATTTGTCCTCCGATGATGATTTTGATTTGGAGATCAATGAAAATGATTCCCCAAATTAAATTATTAATTAGTTCGGTGAGTTTGGTTCTTTATGGATTCGATGTCTAAAGGATCTTCTAACATACATAGATTAGCAATTGGCGGGATCGATCAGACTCATCTGATCGGAGTCCATTTGACTCAAGACACTGAAAACAAAACAAAACAATATGAATGGTATACAAAAAACAAAATAACACATTTTGGCATCTTCTGACATACATTGGCGATGAATTAGCATAATCTAAACCGACTCGAATTACAAAGAAACATATGAACACTACTAACAAAATGTACTAATTATAAAGAATAAATGAAATGCAGATGGTAAAATTATAAATGTGTTCTGAGGGTCTTTCTTCGCATCAGAAATCATACATATACGATATGTATGTACAATAAATGAGTGATTTATGGTCATTTTGCTATATTGTAGATATTATATTTAAGTATGTACTAAATATGCTTTCAATTCATTTGAGCCTGAGTTAAGTTTTTACTAGAGTTAAGATCTTCTATGAAAGGAATGAAATCAAAACCTAAATTGTAACCTTAACCGTTAAAACCGTTTAATTTTTGAAAATGGGAACCGTAACCTAAATCGATATATCAATATATCGAATATCGAAACCGATAACGTAACGTATATTTCATTTAATTTCATTCATTGCTTATAAGTATGTACCTCAAATTGTACTTATTGACTACATAAAATATACATTTTTTTATTTGATATATCCACATAAATATTGAAATAGCTGTTATATCTACGACATAAAGGGCTATAGTGTAATATGTATGGTTTTTATAGACCTGTGAGTTCATGTTGAGGTTCCAGCACACACACACACACACACACACACGCACACCTGAACAGGTGAAAAGCAATAAAAACATACTGAAAACTGTAAAACGCTTAAGAAACTTGAAAACACCAGAAAAAAATATCAAATCAAAACTTGGCGCAAGCGCAAAAGACTCAGTTCAAAATTGGACCTCGTCGCGCACAGACCATACACCAGATCAACAGCAACCAAAAATAAATAAATGCAATAAGCTTAAAAAAAAAAAATAACAAAACAACAACAAAAAGTCAAAATAAATAAAGCCACAAGTGAAACTTGGCAAGTTACGCGTTTGCTTTCGTTTCATAAGCGACAACAAAAAGACAAAAACAAAACCGAAAAGAAACCGAAAAGAAAAGAGCGAATCATTTCGCAATCTTTGTTGTTGTTGTTGGTCATAATGATGTTGGTAATGTTGTTGCTGATGCTGTTGCAACTGGCTGCCAGTGTGCCCATAGCGCCCACAACATTGGACGGTGCCACGCCCATCGATGCACAAGTATCGGCCGCAGATTTTGGTGCTCTGGACGCCTTCGCCGAAGATGCAGCCGAAAACTCACAGACGGCAGCCAGCGAGGCGGGCTTTAAGGTATATGTTACGATCATCAATACGATCTCATTTGATCTCTGATATGATACTCAACTATATGTGTATATATCATATGTCCAACCATAGATCTCGTTACTGCCAACGCCAGTGAAGACGGCCGAGTCTGTGAATCTGGAGCATGAGGCATTGCCGTCCAAGGTGCTTGCGGCCTATGACAATACGCACCAGAAATTCGCGGATGTTTCCCATGTAAGTTGCATGATGTTGTTGTTGTTGTTGTTGTTGTTGTTGTTGTTATTGTTGTATACAAATGAATGTTGTTTCGTGACTGTTGTTTGTTTAATGTTGTTTCGGTTGATTGTAGCCCGTGCCTATATTGGATAACATTAGCGAGCATGAGAAGTATGGCAACAATGGAGACAAGTTCGATGGCATCTCTCGTTCGCTCGTCAATGGCTACGAGGCATTTTCCAATCTGCTCAACACACTTATACAGGTGAGTTCCCTCCCCCTCCCTCCCCCACACACACACACACACCACTAACTCCCAATCTTCCCCCTCTGTCAGTCTATCTGTATCTCTCTATATGTCTCACAAGTTTTGTATATTGCGATATTAGTTTGCACGTCTCATTGCACAAGATTTTGAGTCAACTTCAGTGTATTCAATGTTTGCTTTGGTCTACACCTGCCTCCACATTGAATAGGCGACAATTAATATCGGTAACGCCTTATGCAACCCTAACCGAAGGTCGTATGAAACTCAACTGGTTTTCCAAATGGTACAAATGGTACTCAAAATACAAAACCGTTACAAAGCATTTAGAACAGCAAACGATTTCCGAGTATTGAGTGTTCAGTGTTGATGAAATGCTTGCAAATTTTGCAATGATTTCAATGTTACACTGTGCAAAAAAAAAAAAAGTATATATTGTAATGCCGTATCGTATACCATATAATAATATAATATATGATATTACATCAAGATGGTCTGAGTAGTTTAATAGTTGGGGTGTTACCACAGATTCTATTTAAATTGATTATATTAGTTATTCCGAAATGATAATATTGTACAAATATTTTAATCACAGAATTTGGAATTCGTTCCACAATTCGTACACATTTTTCTCAATTGAAAAAATCTTGCAATTATTTTTTGAACCCTCTTATATCTTCTGCAGAATCCGTTTCGTATATCCAATTCGTATAAATTTCTTTTTAAATTAATTATATTGTAATTATATTTTAAAAGTATTTTATGCATCCGATTATATCTTATGCAGAATCCGTTTCACAATTCGTATAAATTTCTTTTTAAATTAATTATATTGTAATTATATTTTAGAAATATTTTATGCACCCTATTATATCTTATGTAGAATTCGTTCCACAATTCGTATAATTATTCCAAAATAATATTTTAGAAATATTTTATTAACCCTATTATATCTTGTACGGAATTCGTTCCACAATTCGTGCTCATATTTATTTAATTAACTTTTCCAAAATAATATTTTGCAAAATAGATATTTTATGCACCCTGTTATATCTTTAGCAGAATTTGTTCCACAATATAGTATTACTTTTTTCCAATTACTCCAAAATAATATTTTAAAAATATTTTATTCAAACTTGTTATATCTTCTGTAGAAACCCAAGGAACTGGCTCGCAGTGTATCCCGTGGTCTAACAGCACAGCTGGACATTATTGGAGGCAAACTTGTGGGTCTATAGAGACCTCATATCGCTAAATATCGTAAAAGAAATTTTCAGAAAAATAATCATTAATTTTTTTTTTTTTTTTTGTAATATTTCTTATAACTTTTATTTAAATAAATAGATTAATTTATTTTGTAACTTACACACAATTGTTATAATTGTTGGTGTTGTTGTTGTTCTTCTTGTTTAGGAATGTATATACTTTTTAATATATATATTTGTATATATTTAGAACTTTTAACTAATTTATTTACTTTGTTTGTTAGTGGGCAGTTGTTGTTCTCGTTTGAATACTAAATTTGCCATCGTTTCTGTTTGATGTGACATAGAGCTATCGAACTATTGGCTCATTTTATGCGCTCTCTACATAAAAAAAAAAATTAAAGAGTATGCCAGTAATTGTAGCTACTAGCTAGGCATTCTCGAGCACATGTTTTGTGCATAAAATGAGACTCTAGAGCTGATCGAGGAGTAAATTTATATATAAATATATATATAATATTATATGGTATATTAACTAGGTTGCACATCACAATATGGATACGCGACTAACTAAATTGCATAAATATCAAGCGACAGCTGAATGCACAACAAAATACTGCAAGAAATACTAGGAAAAGAAGGGCAAATAAATCAAATAAAAAGCGACTGTACTATCGCACAACTATCGTAGTTCTATTACAATAGATTCCTTTTCGCTCTACTATCGCTTTACTATCGATAACATAGATTTGAATTCATGTTGTTTGTGCATGCAGCTTCTAGGCTTAGAGCATTACTTTTTTGCTTTTGTTTTGTTTTTTTTTTTTTTTTTTTAGATACGTTTACGAGTATTTGTTGATCTCTTTTTTGCACTAATTATACAAATTATAAACGAAAAAAAAAATAATAATTAAATTAATTTTTGGCACATTTCGTAGAAGAAAACAAAATTAAATTAAAAATCAAAACTAAAATAAACAAAAAACTAAATTTAACAAAAACATAATGAAAATTGTAATTGCTTTAGAAAATTTCTCTCAGTGTAGCTGAGTAATTGTTGCTGTTGTTGTTGTTGTTGTTTGTTGTTGTTGTTGTTGTTACACTACGCTACAGTCGCGTTCAATCTTCCCAGCTGCTGGTGCGGGTCTGTGGATCAATCGATGGCGAATACGACTTGTACGTGTCCGAGGCACGCTTGTGCTTCACCGTGCAGAACAACAGCATCGAGGTGATCAGTCCGAAGAGCTGGACGAACGCAATGCCCAGCCCGATGGCGCCCACCACGTTCAGCTGGCCATTGAACCAACTCTGCAGTGAATGGGCGCAGCCCTTGTCCCACCACAGGGCTGGATTCTCGGAGCGACCGCAGTCGACGCGGAGCACTCCATCGCCGGAACCCTCGGTGAGTAGCTGTCGCTGATCGTAGAGCTGGCGGCAGCAAGAGTCGGGCACCCAGCGTTTACCGCTCCAGGATTGTATATCGTACCAGTCCTCATAGGACGAAACGCCGCAGCATTCAAACTGTTTTAAATAAGAAAATTTTCATTTCTAAGTGTATATATCGATGTATCGCAATCATTGAGTTATCGATTATAAATGCAAGGTTGTAGTTAGGTTAGGTTAGGTGCACTTACCGATTGCTGTACACTATCCCAAATGGCTGCAACGGAGGGCGCCACCAGAGATCCGCGATCACTGGCATTATAATGCCGCTCAATACCAAAGCGCAGCTCATTGGCCAAAGTTCGTCCTAGACCGCCGCGGAACAGGAACGCAATGGATCCTACCAGAAATTCGCTCATGAACAGCAGCACAATCAGCATAAAATACTGTCAAAAAGAAACAATTCAAATATGGTTTTCTCTTATTCAGCATTCATTTTTGCACACTTACCAACACTAGCAAACACCGGGACTGCACCCAAGCACCGCAGCAGCCGAAGAAGCTAACCACGAAGCCAATGCCGCCGATGCACATGAAGATCGTATCGGCGCTGAGCCCTGCGTGCTGCGGGAGCAGCGTTGCGTAACCCTCGTAGCTGAGACGCAGCCAAAGACCGGCACCAAGAAAGGCGCAGCTGCACAGCTGCAAACGATAAAAGAAAAGAATCGATAAGAAAAGAACGATAAACGATAGGCGAGCAATTACAAATCTAAAACGATTGCGCGGCCAATTTAAAAAACTATTATAGTAATTATCACTAGCTTCATTTGAAATTTCTTTGTAGCTCAAAAATAAGAAATTCAGAGATAGAAAAAATTCATAAAAATCGATTATTCAATTAACTCAATAACTGTACAGTTGACTTTCTCTTTACGATCGTAAAGAATTTTAGCAAGTCTAGGTTTAGCCATCAAAATGAACATAATAAAATTTGGAAATTTGTAAAATCAAAATTTGATCATCAAATCTACATCTTTTCAATCTATTTCAAGAAATTATTAACCCACCCACACCATAGACATACTTTGTGATCTAAAACGTATAGATAGGTGAAATATCAAAGTTATATTTCCATTAAACGCAAAAGCAAATGCTACTAACTTAAATTAGTACTAGTAGGTACTCAAAAATTTATGTGTATAAACATATATAGTATGTATATAGTATGTAACTTGGATAGGGGGATATCATTGCCCATATATATTATATACGAACATACATATGCTGTACAATTTAATGGAATGTAATTGGGTCTCTGAATTTTATAAATTGGATCTGGCACATGGGGATGGGGCTGTGTGTATGCGTATTGTAGAGCTATACATAGTATTAACTTGTAATACGATTACGCTTGTTTTAGTTGGTTCATAGCTTAAAAAAAAAAATGTTGAAATTGTTAGCTATTGCATTGCCACAGCGATTATTCGTGTTATCGAAATGCTGAATTTTTTTTGGCCTTACAATTTTTGTCTAAACTTTAGTTATTATTTGACGTTGTAGTTAATCTATAGTTATTAAATGCCATATACATGTTCATTATGTGGACAAATTTTGCAGCTAGGCAGCATATATCGATTAACGATAAACGATCATGCATTGCATCAATCGTAATTGAACACAAATTGATATTGCCACATGTAACAACAGACTGAGAGTTGTTGCAACAAAAGAAAGAGATAGATAGATAGGTAGAAAGAGAAAAAGAGGAGAGAGAAAGAGAGGGAGAGAGAGAGAGAGAGAGAGTATGATATATAGAAATAGTGAGACAATGTGGCAACTTTGACGTTTCCGCTGCAGACGAAGGCTTTGAGAACTTTTGTCTGATGCCGGCGTCGCATCGATTTGCTGTATATTTTTTTTGCCATTGTTGTTGTTGTTGTTGTTGGTTGTTGTTGCTGTTGGTGTATATCCGCCCATGCGCCCGTGTGGCAGCCGTTGCAGCTGCAGCAGCTGTGCCCAGTTGGAAAACTCACCCACAATATGATGTTGAGCCAGCAGAAGGTGCGGCGTATGCATGTATAGCCGGCGTTTCCCATCTCTGATGGTGAGCTGCTCTAACTGTAACAAAAGGAAAGAGAAAGAAAACATTAGATAGAGATCGAAAGAGAGTGTGGGACATAAGTTAAGAATCGAGATGTTTATAATCACAAGTTTTCGTTTCTTTTCATTTGGAAATTAATGTCTATTATTATCATAAACGTTGCACTGCATTCGTAAGATACATTTGTATCTAAATCTAAATTTCACACAAACAGAAACGTATACAACCTCACGCGCCTCAGTCTAAATAAATTCAAATTCATAAATTACAACAAATTCGCTTTTTTTATGATTAGTATTATTATTATTATTATTACTATTTTTTTTTTCTTTTTTTTTTTTGGTTCTTTTTTTCAGTGCCATGGCATTTCCTTTGTTTTGTGTAACTGGATAAGTATCTGTGAGTGTATAGCAACGGGGTGTAAATTATGAGTGTGAGTGAGTGTGAGTGTGAGTGTGTTTGAGTGTATGTGAGTGTGTTTGAGTGTATGTGAGTGTTTGTATGTGTTGAATAATTTGTATAATAATTGACTAGCCACAAAAATTGCAGCAGTTGCATTTATGAGTACAAGTATATATGTATGTTTATAATTTAAATTAATATATATATAATATATATATATATTCATATAGTTTGCTAAAAGTACAACAACAATAACAAATACAACTATGATTATTATGAAACGCTACAGCTACTCAAATTCCGAGAGACCTCAGACCCATACAAACTCAGAGTACCGCACGTGTGTGGTCGGGATGGGGATTTAGGGGGGTCTAGACACCGGTACTATGTAATATACATAGTTTTGTCTGTCTATGGTTTTTTATTTTTGTCTGGTTTGTTCCCTTAGAAGTGGTGTAGGTCAGTCGAAAATTACAACAACAACAACAACAACAAAATGCCTGACCCCAATAGAATTAAGTTTGCTTGATTTTCATTTGAATTTGCATTTGTACTACCGCTAATCCAAAGTCGTAAATCACATTTAAAATGCACGACTATAAATTACCACGTATATCCGAAAAATGTACAACCATTATCGAGTCTATTTATATAGTATATTTTTAATCCATCAATGCTAGGGCATTTTCCATATCAATGTTTGGTTTTAGTGATCTTTAACAGATTCGAAATATGTTTGGAAATTAGTGCATATAGTATATAAAAAAAAAAAAAACAACAACATAATAATTTAAGGCGCATTATAGTAGATATAAAAATATATATATATTGAGCGTTCCCGCTTTGGGCGACATAAATATGCGTTCTTAAGTTGACTTCTGTTTCAGTTCCTGATCGGGCGTCATAAATATTATGTCTCTTGAGAAATATGGGACAGAACTGAACTGATTAAAACATCATAAAACCCAAAGGCATAAAATATTACAAGATAAATGCAAAGAAATGTTTAATATTATAAAAGATCAGGCAGTCTGTTTTAGTTTCGTAAGGTATACCCTATCTATTTAATAAAAAAAAAAAGAGGAGTAACACTGGGAATAGAAATTTGAAATAATCTCTGTCACAACAGTCATACATCATCATCGTATATAAGCGAGTTTTTCATGATTTTAGCATGTGAAAGAAAAACTGAAAATATGTAAATTGCATAGATGCCGAACAAGTAAATATATAGACATACATATATAGTCAGTAAACTTGTCATTGTTGTCAACAATATCTATTGTTCTGCAGTAAGAATGGATTTGACTTCAAGTTGATTTCATGTGTACGAGATTTTTGTGATGGATGGACCGATCATCAGAGATATGAGCTATAAACTATGAGAGAGCTTAAACAGAACTAACCCAATGAGTCAGAGCAGGGCCGTAAACTAACTTAGTAAGTCTATAAACCCAAAGTGGGACGTCTATAAGGGAAATTTTTTTTAAGAACATTTTTTAAGAAGTTTCTTTTCCTTTAAACGTTGTACAGATAGAAGTATGATCATGTGTACATATATAATTTTTAAAGCTCCACTACTGGCACAACTTCAATAAGGTTTTATTGGTGTTTATAGTGGGTGCTTGAAAGAGGGTGCTGGAAGAGTTATAACACAGCACGCGCCAGAACTGCTCAAAATTGAAATTGAAGTATGTAGACTGATGAATCTAACCCTGCTGATGATTATGGTGACGATTATGATGATGATGATGATGATGATGATGATGATGATGATGATGACAAAGATGATGATAGAGAAGATCATAATAAAAATGTGCATAATGAAATTGTTGCAAAATTATGGAGAAAAAACAAAGGAATGCTATAGCGATCAGCCCTGGCAAACGCCTGGGGGTCGTCGTTGCCTGTGGAGGCCAGTGAAGATCTCGAGGCTTTGCACAGAGAACCAAAGTGCGAACAATTGCCCAAACAACAACAACAACAACAACTATAATATGAACAACAACAACAACATATATGAACAACAACAACTATAACTGTCGCTCGCTTATTTTCCAATTTAACTCAATAACGCGACGGACTTAATGCCATTTGACGCTGGAAATTTGCGATTTACTTACAGCCACGCCCACTGAGCTCGCCTGCCCCGCTTAAAACTAGACACTAGCTATATATATATATATATATGTATATATATGAACATTTTTGTGTGCGTGTGTGTGTGTATGTGCGGATGTGCGAGAGTGATTTATGTGGCCAGGGAAATTGCCCATTTGCCCAGCTACCGTCCAGTTCCATAGGGTTAAACAGGGCACCGAGGCAGCTTTACAGGGGGGCTAAGGGGTTGGCAAAGGGGGGTTATCTATGCAAGAAGTTGGTTCTGCTAGTGACCCAGTTGGACTTGGAAGTATAGCATCACGTATGTACGTATAAGTGTTGCACAGATCCGAAAGTAACGTCTATATGGGCCTGTAAAACCAGCTGCAAAAGTAAAAGCCTTCTCATGCGGTTTGAAGTTCACAAAGGCATGCGCAATTCATTTCATGTCCCAGCTGAACAGATTATACAAATATCCCAAAACTATGGTAAACAATTATTAACTTCTAAGAGAGCACATATCACAATAATAATAGATTAATGTAGGGTCTAAGTGCTATATCTTAACAAACTAGTTAAAATGGCATATTCAAAGTTAAATATCATTTTCTTTCAATATTCCATTTTGAAACCTTCTATATAATGTTCTCGGTTACAGTCTGTTAACAAAATCTAGTCTAATGTATTACTATATATGAAGAAAATATATTTAACTATATTGATTCGTGATTCTCTTCGATCTAATACTTAATAAAAGAAATTACAGAAATTTATGAATTAGCCATTCTAATATAGTTCTGCTATAATATCATTTTAGTTCTGTTACATTCGGTTGGAGATCTGTTTAAATTGTGTTTAGTTCTGTTACATTCTGCTATAATTCTGTGGCCTACATTATAGATCTGTTACATTCCGTAAGATATCTTTTAAAAATCTTTGAAACTTCGGTTATAGTTTCAAAACATTCTATTCGAGATCATTTAGCTGCTGTTAAATGCAGTTACGTTATTTCGAAGTCTCGTCAAGTACTTTAAATTTTTATATTCTTAAAAGCTTCTATGAAAACTTTGAAACTTTTATATTTTCGCTTCGTTCTATTAGAGTTCTGTTACCTTCTATTTCAGTTCTTTTACGTTTCTATTGGAGTTCTTTGAAAGTGTTAATTAAATTGCTTTAAGTTATTTTACACTACTGTTATGACTCCAGAATGTACTGTTAGGTAAGGTTAAGATCTGTTATAGTACTGTTATAGTACTGTTATGTTCCGTTGTTACAAACTATGATCTTTTACCTATCTTTCTTTTCTGATACATTGTGCGGACTTGCATTTCTGTCAGCCATTTGGCATGTGCCACCTTCCCACTGGGTAACATGTGGCAAGTGCCTCTGACTTTGTCTGTCTCTCTCTCTCTCTCTCTCTCTCTCTTTCTCTCTCGATCTCTCTGTATCTCTCTCTCTGTCTCACTCTCTCTTTGTCTCTATCTTTGTCTCTGCCTCTTTCTCAGACTGTGGCTGTTGATCTTTTGCTTTGAGCTTCTGAGCGTTTTCATTGCCAACAGTTGTCAGGCTTTTGGCCAAAGACAACATTTTGCGGCTCTTTTCACTGACGCTTGACCAGATGCCAAATGTTGTTGTTGATGTTGCTGTTGCTGTTGTTGTGGATGTTGTTGGTACTGTGGATGTTGTTGCTGTTGTTGTTGGCTTTTTTTGTTGATGTTTCTGTTCGTATGTTTGTTTGTTGGTTTGTTGTTAGGTTTGTTTGTTTGTTTGTTTGTTGTCGCTTGTCGTACAAAGTGTCGCGCTTACGAAAAAGTTTTCTCTTTTTTCGCTGGATCTGCATAGGGAGAGCTAGCAAGTGGCGTTGCACCAACAAGTGGGGGGAAGGAGCAAGGGAGAGCTATGGTCATGCCAATCTAATTCGAAGTTGGAGTTGCTGTTGTTGTTGTTGTTGTTGTTATTAATTTTACTGTGGATGTTGTTGCTGTTGTTGCAACTCTTTTCATGCCACCGCTGTCCGCTGCTTTGTCCACAGCGGCATTTCTTTTCATTTGCAAATTACTTCAAGTTGTTGCTTGAGGTTGTTGTTGTTGTGGAATCTGGTTTTCTGTAATTGTTGTTGCTGTTGCTGTTGTTGTTGTTGTTGTTGTTGTTTTTGTTGCTGCTGCTGATTCAGTCAATAAACTGCAAAAGCTGCTGCATTATTATTGTTATTACACATTCATCCTCAATGGGCTTAACTCCAGATCAAATAATAACAATCAATGCCAAACAAAGACAGAGAGACAAAGAGAAAGAGAGGCAAAGAAAGAGACAACAACAGCAACAGCAACATTGCAGTGCTTTTGAGGTTAGATCATATGTTTATTAGCTTAAATTTAAAGTTTTTTTTTCAAATATTTTCATTATATAGTAAATATATGTAGTATATATGTAATACTTTGATACGATCGCACATACCTTAGTCAATTGCTCAAAGGTTTGGCTTAAATCCTTTAGATTTTGGGACACACACAACAACAAAAAAATACAAAACAAAATAAATTAATAACAACAGCAACAAAGCACACTAAATTCGATTTAAATTTTTTTTTTTTTATTTTTATAAAATATGTTTCGATTTAGTTTTATTTTTGTATAGGTGTTTTTAGTTCTTTTTTTGTATTTCTTTTTCTATTTTGTGGATTATATTTGTCGCGTCGCGCTGTTCTATGCGTTCGCAGCGGCTGTTCAAAATAAACTGAAAACTGAAAATTGAAAATTCTGCGCTGTCGACGTTAAAAATAGTCAAGAAGACTGCACCAAGACGAACCGAGCCGAACCGAACAAAACGAACAAAACGAACGAAACGAACGAAACGAACGAGCCGAAGCAAACCGAACGAAACGAACCAAACGAGCCGAAGCAATCCGAACGCACGCAACGAACAAGCAAATGCATACGAAGGCAAAACGGCAGCCATGTTGTTGTTGTACCGTTGTTGTTGTTGTAGCTGTTGTTGTTGTTGCTTCTCGACTATGGCAAAAGAAATTCTCGACAGACGTAAAAAAATAAACAAATTTTATTACAAGAAACATTTTTTTTCTCATGTTGTTTTAGTATTTGCTTGTGATTCTGTTGCTGTTGTTGTTGTTGTCGTAGTTCTAGTTGTTGCTGCTGTTGTTGTTGTTGTTGCTTGTTTCCTCTCATGTTGGCTGCTTGCTCTTTAAGGCTATAAAAAATTCGGCTATAATTATTATTATGATTTTATTTTATTATATTTTTTTTTGGTTAAGTTTTTTCTTCTTTCGTTTGTTTAATCGTAACTTTCTCTGCGTATCATCATAATATGAGTTGCTCTCGTTGATGTTGCTCTCGTTAATGTTGTTATTGCTGTTGTTGTTGTTGTTGTCGCTGTTGTTGTTGTGTGTAATGCAGTTTACATTTGCCCAGCATCACACAAAATGTAGTTAGACCTGCCCTACCCAAAGACATACCTATAAGATTCCTATCTATTTACACGTAGCAATTGTCTCAATGTTTTTGTTGTTGTTGTTGCTGTTATTGTTGTTGTTGTTGTTCTTGCTGCCCTTTTTTTTACTTTTATTTTAGTGTTTTCTCATGTTGTCACTTTGCGTGACAATCGCTTGCATTCTGTGACTCGAAGAAAGCCAAAATTTCACTTGAAATTGAATTGAAATTGATTAACATACGCACATAATGTTAATGGTATGTTATCATTAACATTACACAAAATATTAGAAACATGCATACATTGAAAGCATGTTGATGATTAAATCAGTAATAGTAATATTGAATAGTATATACTTAACAAATCTTATAAAGTTTCATAATTATCAAAATGTTAAGACTCTATGAAAAGTAGTTTTTACAATGTTTTTAGCTGTAAAAGGGGATTTAACAGTTACTTAACATAATGTAGATGCAGTGCATAATCAGCAAAAATAATTAATTGAAAAAAAAAAACATATACATATAAAGGGAATACTTTGATATATTCATATATATAGATACAGCAATAACATTAAAAAATATGCATATGTTTTAACAGTATTGCCAGCTAAAACATCTGATTAACAACTACTTAACATAGTACGTTTAACATGAGTATCCAAACATGAGTATCCAAAATATCATGATATATCTATGGCATATTTGTTCATATAGACATCTCAATAACATGGAAAAAACATTGAAAGAGTTAACATATGTTTAACATATGTTGCAGTTTTACTGTTAAAGATGTTGACTGTGCAAAGATTAAGACATTCAGATTCAGGTTCATGCTCTGTTGCCGATAAATCTCGATTGAGTCAAAGTTCAATTAAAAAAAAAAAAAAAGAAATAAAAGGAGAAAAAAACTGTATAAATAAAATGTTGTATGCATAATTCCCACGCTGTTGGGGTATTAAATGACAAGTCATATAAGCCATAATTTATGTCTTTATGTTTGCCATATATATATATATATATATATACAAATATGTGGTGTGTGTACAGTTAAACGCATTGCCCACTTGCATGCCACAAATTGCCGCTGCGACAAGTGACAAATTTCAATTACACACACACACACACAGCTCATTAAATTTGCTACAGCACTGTTTCCCTCTCCTCCTCCCCCTTTCCCCTCTCTCTCTCACTACTCTCTGTCCTCCTCTCACTCTTACTTCTCTTCTACCTTCCTTTCGCTTGTCCAAAGTGTTCTGACTGTGCCACTTAATGCTGCGGCTGGTTTGTTGCTTAAGTCTTTCGATTTGCCACAGCAGCAGCAGCAGCAAACTAGTTGACTTGCTGCCAGCGATTTTAATTATGAGCAAAAAAACAGCAGCAGCAACCGCAACCGCAAAAAAAAAAACATAATTTAACAAGCAGCGCGAGCATTTTTTAATTGCAGCATAAAAAAAGAGACGATAAAAAAAGAAGCTAAAATAAAGGCAAACAAAAATTATAAAGAAAATTTGTATATAATGCACATGAGTAGCACAATAACAGCAGCAGCAGTAGCAGCAGCAGTAGCATCAAGTGAAATATCTGCACGAATAAGTTTTGTTTAGTTTTTTTGTTTTTTTGTTTTATTATTCAATGAACATCATTTTAATATTTGATTTTATGTCGTGAGAGACAAAAGAAATTGCCATAAATAAAAGAGAAATCTCTTCGCGCAATTGTCGAATTAACACACCACGATTCGCTCTCACTGTGAGTGTGTGTGTGTGAGTGTGTGTGTGTGCAACTGGGATGCGCGCACCTGCAGGCTGTGGCAAGTTGCCGGCTTTTACTTCCGCAGCCAATCAGTTGCACAAAATGCAATAAGCAAATAAATGCATCGAAAGGCCAACAAAAGCAAACATATGCAACACACAAGCGACACACACACACACACACACACATAGAGCACTCACACATTCATTGAAAACAACGTGACAAATCTGCCGAATTTATCACTGGCTGACCTCCAGCCTCCATGTACTGGCGCTGCCCCAGCTGCAGCATCTGCCCCATCTGCCTCATGGCCTGTGCCGCGGCGTGTAGCATTTTTCTGGTGAAACTTTTGATTTTTATTAAATTGTAGTTTTTTTTGGCGATTTATTTTTAATTTTTTTTTGGTATTTTTTTTTGTTTTTTTTTTATTGTAGCTTTTTTTTAAAGATTTTTTGTTGATTATTTTTAAAAATTTTTTTTTATTTTTTGTTTATTTTTTTTTATTTTTTTGGCACACTGCAACATTAGGCACAATATGCAGCCAATGTCAACGTGGGTTATGCCACAGTCAAAGCGACAAAGCAGACAGACAGACAGACACATAGGATGGGGCATAAAGACAGAAGCGACAGCGTCTGGCTGTCTGAGTATGCAGCATAATCGTGCAGCAGGAAGCAGCAGCAACAGTAGATGCAACAGTAGATGCTATAGCTGCTGCTGCTGCTTTTGCTGTTGCAGTTGCAGCTTCCCATGTTGCAAGCTGACAAGGCTGCTCCTTTGCCTGCCGCAAGAGAAAGTGCTGTCCGCTGTCTGCTGTCCATTGTGTGATGTTGTTGTTGCAGTTGTTGTTGCCTGTGTGCTGTGTGCTGTCTCTTGTCTGTTGGTTGTTGCATGTTGCATGTTCTGTGGGAGCGTCCAGTGCGACAAAGGATGCTGCAGCTTTCAGCTGCTTTCACCTAAAGCCAATTAGTTACTTTTGCCAATGTCGTTGCTGTTGCTGCTGCTGTTGTTGTTGTTGTTGACGCTTATGCAACGCATAGGGCCGCAACAGCCACAAATGAAAGGCGCAACAGGCTGTGGGGCAATATGATTGCAACAGCAACAGCTACACAGAGCTCAAAAATGAAAAACAGCAACAACAATACAAAGAAAAAAAAAAGCGAGAGCAAATTGGCCAAGAGCGATTAAATGCTTGCCGCTCATATGTGGCAATGGGACAGCAGCAGCAACAACAATCGACAGCAGCAGTAACACAGCAGCAGCAACACTCAAGTGAAACGACACAAAGGCAATACAATTTATTTTTTTTTATTTTTTTTTTATATTTTTGTGCGCTTCAAATCATACGACAAAGCGCCAAACAGTGGCATACTGAGCCATAGAGCATAAGCGATGGTTGGGTGGCTAGGGGGAAGAGGTAGCGGCAGGTGGAGGGGAGGGGGTTCGAGGGTTACAAGCGCAGGCAGCGCTGATTTCATTTGAGTTTTGCGTGCTTGAAGCCGCGGCGTCGCTGTGTCTGCGATTTGCTGCCTGATTGCCATTTGCAAGTTGCGTCAGTCAAATTACAGAGACAAGCAGACAGACGGAAAGATAGACAGAGCGAGAAAGAGGCTGGAGAGAGGGAGGGGGGGGGGAAAGAGAGAGGCATTCGTTTGGCAATGCGGCATGTGGCAGCTGGGGCACGCAACGATACCCCCACGCGATGACACCCACTGTAGCAGTTGATGCTGCTGCTGTTGCTGTTGATGCTGCTGCTGCTGCTGCATGGCTTAAGAAATATTTGTGGCATCCACTTAAATGCATAATTAAACTGAATGCAGCCACAAGATGAGTGCATTTGTAGACGTTCGCTCGGTGTATGTGTGGCAAGTGGCAATCTGCAGCTGCTATGATATTGCTGCTGCTGCTGTTGTTGCTGTTGTTGCTGCTGCTGTTGCAGATGCTATTGAACTTTTGCTATTTGCAAAGATTCCCACACACCTGCTACAACAGCAACAGCAACAGCATCCACAACAACAACAGCAACTGTTGCTGCCTCCCACTTGCAGCAACAACATGCAGCCGAGGCGTGTGAAACGTTTGTGCTGCCACGCTGTTGCCTTCTTTTATTATTTTTTTGAGGCGTGACACAAAACAAAGTTTCGTTTCAAGTACGCTCAATGTTGCTGTTGTTGTTGTTGTTGCTGTTGTTGTTGTTGCGCCCTAATGCGATTGTCAGGGTAAATGACCGGCGACTGGCGGTAAAAATTGAATTATTTTTGCATAAATTGATGTTTGCTTGAGTGCTGTTGTTGATGCTGATATTGTTGTTGTTGTTTTTGTTGTTACTGTTGCTGTTGTTGTTTTGTTAATTGAAGTGCCTCAGTGTGGCAAGTTTGTTGCTTAAGTCTTTCGTTTGGCCCACGCGCACAGCTGCCGTCTGCCCCAACAACAGCAGCAGCAGCAGCAGCAGCTAAGGATGGTTGAAGTCACCACAGCTGCTGCTGCTGCTGGCACACACAGCTGCCACAGGCAACAAATAAATAAATCTATACGGAAAAAAACGAAATAAAAATAAGAAAAATCTGGCAATCAGCCAACTGGCAAACTGTCTACCGCCCAAAAAAAGAAAACTGGATTGGCTGGGCGTGGCATGGCATTGCTCCTTAACTCTCTCTCTCTCTGTCTCTCTCTCTCTCTCTCTCTGTCTCTCTCTCTGTCTCTCTCCCCCAGCCACGTGCCACTGCAGCTGCAGCTGGAAATCTTCTTCATCTGCTCCTCTAGTTTGGCCAGCGAAAGTTGCATGCAGCGCCAGTGCCACGCCCCATTCCGGCCGAAGTGGTGGGCTAATGGGCTGACTGCCTGGTTCTAGCAGCTTTCGCATACAAATTGCATCTGGCAGTGGCACATGGCCGCTCGATTGAAAATCAAAAGTAAAACAGGTTAGAATACACACACGCATACATTTACACTGAGAGAAATTCAACATCAATTTTCAATAATAAAATCTATTCAATTTATAGAACAGAGCAATACACAACATATATAGGTTATTTATAGAAACTTTCAATTATAATCGATTCATTGAATCCAAATGTTAAGGTCATATTCGTTCGATCGCTCAGATCTTGGCCACCAAATGCGCTAGAAGCATGAAATTTTGACATATTGTAAATAAATTCAAATGCTTTTACTTGGCTTCTGTTAGTTTGTCGCTTTTGAGCTCTGTTAGTTACCATTTGCCATTAAGTTTATTTTGCTTGAAATATGAAATGCTATGGCATTGCAAAAAGGAAATGAATCGATGAAAACCTATCTATAGAAATGTAATTTACAGATGCAACGGAATGACATTCGAATTATTGAGATACTACAGCTATATCACCTATATCTATCTCATTCTCGATCTCTCACTCTATGCGCCTATCTTAAGCTACCCTTACTCTAAGTAATAATATGAACAACAACAACAACAACAACACGTAACAGAAATACTTTTGTCGGCAGCTTTTGTTGCAGCAAAACTCGCTCAACTGTGTCTGTGTGTTGCTGCTGCTGCTGTTGCTGCTGTTGCTGCTGCTGCTGCTGCTTATCCTACAAATGCCAATCCGTAGTGCCGCCAACCAGTCCGAGTCTCGTGTCCGTCCTTGTGTTCGTCCGTTGTGTCTGTCGGACTGCTAGAAAAATGCCGTCTAAGGCGGCCAACTGGCTAGGCAACCTGGGCATTGAATGGTGACGGTGCTGTCGCTTTAGCTTATTTATAGTTAAACCTATCCGAAAGAATAAGACGCAAATTTTTAGCAGAGAAAACGCTACTTAGTATAGCCTTAAAAGCTAAGACCATATCAACTGAGATTGACATTGCAGCTAATGACAAATTCAACCATTCAAAAAGAAATCTTTAATATCACTGTATGAAATTTAAAAGTATATAAATATTAAAAAAATTTATAAATTAAATATAGTTAGTTTCTATTTAATAGAAATATTCGACTAATTAATTAATGATATATAATAAGA
>JBANCZ010001532.1:0-21004 GCA_037040025.1 Sphaerogastrella javana | reverse complement strand
TTATTGTTTAGCTCAAGAGAGCGTAGCTCCAATAGCGCGCGTGTGTGTGTGTGTGTGTGTGTGTATGCTGCCACTGTTGCGCTTTGCTGCCGTTTTTCTTTTCGTTTCGTTTCTTTTCTCTTTTATTTTTTTGCTACCAAGATTAGCAAGCTGGTGCTGCAGCTTTGGTTAGCCTCAGCTGCCGCTCCAACCCCGCCGTGGACCAAGATGTTTAAGTGATTCTTTTGCTCCTGCCAATTTGGCATTTCGCATACAATTTATGGCCACTTTTGACACTTTGAAAACTTGTTTTCAGCCGCTTTGCTTGGTCCATTAATTTCGCTGTTGTTGTTATATTTAATTAGTTTTTTTGTTATTTCTATTTTATTTATTTTGTGTGTGTCTGTTTTGGCTTTTATTTATTATTGTTGTTTCAGGTTTCAAATACTGTTGCAAAATGTTTGTTTATTCTGTATGAAATTTCTACAACACACACACACACACACACATACGCACACATACGCACGCATGCATTGAGGCCTCAGCTGTGCCTGCATTTTTAGCTGCGTCTGTACCTATGCACATGTGTCTATGTGTGTACAACTGCGTTTTGGTGGTTCACTTGGTGTTGCTGCTACTGGTGGTGGTGGTTGTGGTATTGGTGCATATATTTTTTTGCTGTGATTACCGTTTTCGACGAGTGTGCAGCCACGCTCAGCGGCGTTCCAAAACCTACTGAACGCGCACAAGCCGCAGCCAAGCTGGGCTATCGTACACAGACAACTCTCTCGCTCACTGGCTGATAGAGGAGAGAGAGTGCTCTCTCAGTTGCTTGGCTGCATAGAGAGGGAGCGCGCGTTCGCTCTCTCTCTCTCTTTGTCTCTGTCTCTGTGTGTGTTGCGTGTGTGTGCGTGTGTGCTTGGACTCTCTGGGAACCAGTTGGTTGATCACAATCAGAACTGGTTCCGGCTCACGACTTGAATTTATGCTCAGATTGCATTTACTATGTGTGTCAGAGTATTGGTGTGTGTATGTGTTTGTGTGCGCTTGTGTGAATGTGTGTGTGTGCGTTTTATACGGCGCATGTTACCTGGGCGCAGTCCTAACCTTGCCACCTACAGGTAGATCATGTGCGTGCAAGCAAATTGCTTGCTCTCCTTCTATGTTACTCTCTCTCTCTCTCTCTCTCTGAGTCTATCTCGTTCTCCCTTTCTGTCTATGTCTATCTATCTTTCTATCACTCTCTGTGCGTGTCGATTTACTTATTTAACCCGCATCCAAAACTCAAACCCTAAACAAAACCCACACCCCTTCTGCGAGTATAGCCACATACTAAACTCCTATGCATATCTGGATTAGGAGTTATCTTTTGTTTGGTCGCTCCACATTGTCACTGACAGCATACCAAATTTATTGCTTCATAAGAAACCTGCTGCTGCTGCGTGTTCAACTGGAAATCGTTTGGGCACTGAAACCGTGTACAACTCTATTGAATCTCTACTGTATTCGTGAGAATGAAATGGATAAATGATTTAATTTTTTGGATATTAATTATTATATAATTCTTTAGAGAAGCCCCAATATATAGTATTTACACAGTTTTTATAAATAAATTAATAATGATATAACTTACTTAATCTTCCAGGTTAAGAAATCATGTTATATAAGATAGAGATCTTATTATAATATGAAGAGGATCTATTCCTTAAGGTTTCATTAATCTTTTTTGAAAAATATATTTATTTTATAAATAATGTAATCTTACAAAAGGATCTATTCCTTAAGGTTTTGTTTATGTTTATTGAAAATCAATTGATATTTATTTAATACATGTAATTTTAAGAAATTTTACAGTAGAATCTGGAATCTATAGTCCATGTGTGTTCAATCGAATTGAATCGATATTTCAGATTATATCTTAGAGCAATTGATGCGGCTTAACTAAACTTTATAATATAGTAATCGACAGATTCAAAATTATAATAGCTCGCTTTGCTTTATTCAACTATAAAACCTGGCTCAAGTGGTACGGATCAAGTGGGTCGTTCAGGGTTAAAGTGTGTCGCTGGGTTGCCGATGATTACAAGGAACAGACACACACACACTCACACAAGTTCGTAGATCATTTGCATGAAAGAAGAATAAGAATTTGTAGAGTTGACTAGATGCAAGCAAAGCTAAGTCGTTGCCAGGCATGCGCCCAGTGTTCCTTCCCCTTTTGCCTCCTCTATAGTTACTTCTACTGCTGATGTTGCTGTTGTTGTTGCTGTTGCTGTTGCTGCAACTTGTTGTAGAGATGACTCAGCCGGTTAGTTTGCTGTTGAAGGTACACACACATTTTGGCTCTGCCATAATGAAATGCCATTTCGAAATGGCTGCTGCTGTTGCTGTTGGTGATGGTGCTCCTGCTGTTGGTGCTGTTGTTGGTGCTGTTGTTGGTGCTGTTGTTGCTGCTGTTGTTGCATGTCCTGCCCAGTCGATATTGCTGTTGTAGTTGTTGTGTTTCGTTGTATTCTTTGCTTTGTTTATTGTCTGTGGCTGGGGTGCTCGGGTTTCTGTATCGCACAGCTACACCTTTTATAAAGACATTAAATGCAAGATATATGGCATGTGTGATTGTGATAAAAATGTATCTGTTGCTGCCGCTGTCGCTGCGACCTGCACCTACAGATACAATGCCTTCAGCGTTCGACATGTCGTTGTCGTTGTTGCTGCTGTTGCTGTCGCTGTTTGCGGTTGACAGCAACAGCAACAGTCGCTGTCACTGTCACTGTCACTGTTTCACTGCTTCACTGTTGCTGTTGCTATTGGTGTTGCTGCTGATGTTGCCGTCAGATTCTCGGTCTCAGTCGCTGCTTATCGATGTGTAAATAATTAATTTTTTTTTCTACCATGCTAACACACATCTGCTGCGTTGGGTCGTGTCGTGTTAGGCATCGTATCTATTCCATCATATCTTTATAGTTTTTCAACACTTTTCAATTTGAACATCAGAACATCAGAACAAAATTTTATGTATTTCATCAGATCAATCGATTTATATATATCATGCTATCTTATGCACACACAGAGAGAAAGCATCGTATTATGTAGCATGCGATTTTCACCTGTTGAGCTCTGGGCGAGACTTAATTAAAAACGATTTAAAGGGTTCATTATGAGCACTGCCACTGTATCTTGAGTATGAGTATGAGGGTGAGTATGAGTATGCATGTGAGTATGAGTATGAGTATGAGAAACAGGCAGCCGACATTCGTACAAACATTCGTCCGTTTTTTTTTTATTTTATATGTATGTATGTACATATATTTGTATCCATGCAGTACATTTTTGTGGCGCATACATTTCTTTTGGTCACGTCAACTCCAACAGCTCCCAGTTGCCCAGTTTAAGGCGTAACAGAGGTGGCTCAACACACACACACTTGCAAATAGCACCCACACATGTATACGAGAACCAAGAGAGAGAGAGAGAGAGAGAGAGAGAGAGAAACACAGAACGAGATACTTCAACCAAAGAGCGTTCTCTGGGTTCTCTGCTCTTGACCAGTTCCAGTTCCAAAATGGAAACCGCACACAGAATTCTCACTCTTAGGCTCACTGAGAGCGCACTCAAGATCACGCTCTCCCAGTTTTGAGCCTTGCTCTCTCTTTCTTGCTCTTTTGCTCTTTCTTTTATGTATGTCTTTGTGTGGCTCTCGCATGGGGCGAGAACAATAACAACAGCAAAGCCGTTTAGGCCTCGTTAACAACAAAACGGCTTCTTGAGCTGCTCTGGCCAACGCCAAGTTCGCTAAGACGCTCAGCCACCATTGCCATCTCGCTCGCACACACTGACCAACATCTGCCGTCTCGCTCGCTGCGTAAGCCAGGTAGAAAAACTCAAGCGTAGCCGAGGTAGCAACATCAACGACGACGACGGCAGCGACGACCACGACGTCGGCAACATATTGCCGATGACGTTGGATCGCTGCTGCTGCTGTTGCTGTGGTTGCTGCTGTTGCTGCTTTTGTTGTTGCTGTGGCTGCCAGGTTAAGTCTCGTATGCGCCACCGGAATGCCGTGAACTCATTTGCTGCTTGAGCTTGAGCTTGCCCCGACTGTGTCTCTGTCTGTGTCTCTGGCTATGGCTCTGCTCTGACTCTGTCTCAGACTCTGGCTGTGGCTTTGACTTTGGCTCCGACTGTGCCTCGTTGGCTGACTTGGCTTTAAGAAGAAACAGAAGAAGAAAACTGAAAGAAAGAAAAAGAACAGCTACAGAAACGAGCCACCGAATGACTAGCAGCAAGTTTGTAAACTTTAAATTTATGCGTCATATCATGCGCATCCAATGGCAAATGGAGGAGAGAGAACCTTTTCGCCTTTGATTATCACCATGTAAATTTCTCTGTTGTGTTTGGCAGCTTTCGAAACATTTATTATAATAGCAACTAATTTAAATGGTATTAACAAAATTCAAGTTATTTAGATTTCAATCTAAATATGGATTTCTTCGTTTAATTCGAAATTATAGAACCTGAAGATATGGCTTAGGGCATGCATATAAATTGATAGAATGAATATCACTACTTGAGTTACGCATAAATATATGAGCGTTATGTGGTTGTAATTCTAGTATAATTATTTAATTTAAGTTAATCAAAATATAGCTTATACGGTGCCTCGGTATAAAATGAGAATTTAAGTGAAACATCAAATTTTTTATTTAAATCGAACCTATAGCTTTAAGTCGATCGTATAGACATGTATATCATTATATGGTATAAATTCTATAAAATAATACAAAATAATATGAATGAAAACGTATATGAATAGTCAATTAAAATACCGTTCGTAGACTTTCATAGATATTAAGCAGTTAGAAAGAAGCGTTTGTTCATTCAGAAAGATCTCTCTTCAGTTTCCTGCCATTGCCACTCTGATCTGATCTATTGTAGTCATGTTACTTCTGTTTTCTCGGTATTTTCGGGAAGTATATCATATGTGAATCTCATAAACAATATTGCCACTCACTTAAATAGTTCTTAAGCCGAAAAAGTGTCTACACGCGATACTCACCTCACTTCAGCTAGCCCCAGAGAGTTCCATGGCCTTTCGAGCGACGTGCCTCGTATCTTTATATATATTTTTTTTGGTATTTTTTGTGTGCGCACCGTTTGATTAATGATCTTCCTGAGAGGCATGGCGCTGACTGACCAAATTAAATGAAAACCCCTAGATGTAAAAGCGCAACAGTTGGACTCTGCCGTCGCAGCGGCAATTAATAATGAATGCGTCAAATTCATTTAAGCACTGATAGTTTTTCCCGCAGCTCCTCCAGCCTCCTTTTCCCCAATCAGCTTTGATTCATTTCCCCATTTCCATGTTGCATATCGTCAACGTTGTGAAAACGTGACTAAGTGGACAAACTATTTTTAAGTCAATTCATTAGCCAAGGTGTTCGCATTTAAATGGTTTTCTGTTTATTGTTTGTTTCGATTACTCACTCTAATCTATCTCTTGCAGGAAATTGGGCCTCGATCTGGTGCCACGCGTGGGTCCCCTTGCCGTCGATCCGCATGGCATTGGTATTGTGAAGCTCTACAATGTGCACGTGAGCAGCGCCGATAATGCCAAGGCCTCCTCTGTAAGTATATCCTAAAACATATGTATATATGCTTTGTTTATTATGATATATAATCTGTTGTATCTTTGCAGAGTCGCGGCACTCTGCGCCGCAAGACACAGCGGAAAATACTCAGTCATCATTTATATTTTTGCATGCGGGACTTTGGCCATCGCATTGGCGGCGATGATGCCGAGGTTTATTTCTTTCTGTATGATGGCAATCGCATGCGACCGCTGTCTGAGCGTTTTCTGGTTAAAATCTCCAGGGATGGTTTCTCCAATTACATTGAGAAACTGCACAGCAATTGCAGCGTCTTCACTGATCTGGGTATGTACTACATCTCGATATTTCCGAACTTTTATTAAACTCGAGTTCAATTAATTTGCAGGTGCCGCCGATCTCAATGAGGAACTGCATCTGGTAGCCGTAGTTATGCGCGTGGGCAAGATCATACAATCCGATTCGATCAAAAAGACTGAGAAAAGCAATTCATGTAATGGCGGCGCCACCTATCGTCGCCCTTTCGGCGTGGGTGTACTCTCGCTGGCCGAGGTCTGTCAGTTCGACAGCAGCCTGGAGCAGCAGTCGTCCGAGGAGCGAGAGTACAGCTTTAAGCTCTACCAAAGCGAAGAGAAGGATTTCCATCTGCTTCCCGAGCTCATCATCAAGAAATCCAGTGGCAAATACTCACCCATACAGCCAGGCAATCAGAGCAATCAGGGCATTGTCGTGTCGCTCAAGCTGCTGCACGGAGGCTTGGGTCAGGCACGACAGGAGCAACCGCTGCTGTTCCAGGGCACAACGATAACACGCAAAATGGGCTTTCCCGATGTCATCATGCCCGGTGATGTACGCAACGATCTTTTTCTATCGCTGGAACGCGGCGAATTCGAGCGCGGCGGCAAGAACACGGGCAAAAATATACTCGTCACCGTTGTGGTTCTCGATGTGACCGGGAATGTGTTAGCTGATTGTTTATGGGGTGCCTCCGGCATGGATGCACTGCCGCAATATCGTTCCATGATACTCTAC
Source organism: Sphaerogastrella javana (assembly GCA_037040025.1). Lineage (NCBI taxonomy): Eukaryota > Metazoa > Arthropoda > Insecta > Diptera > Drosophilidae > Sphaerogastrella > Sphaerogastrella javana. The sequence continues at coordinate 14,387 of JBANCZ010001532.1, read as the reverse complement.
CATCAAAACGCTCCAAGCTGGAACGAAATGCTGCGTCTCAGTGTGCCCATCGATAAGTTCGCTACGGCTCATGTACGTTTCGAGTTCCGGCACTGTTCGACACGTGAGAAGTCAGAGCCCAAGCTGTTTGCGTTTAGTTTTGCACGTCTCATGGACACCAGTGGTGCCACATTGGGCGATGGGTTGCATGAGCTGTACGTATACAAGTGCGAGGATGCGGCCAAGCTGCAAGCGGCCAACTATTTGCGCCTTCCCTGTCGACCACGCGATGCTCAGGCCAAGATGGATTGCGGCGGCTGCTTCAGTCGCAGCTCCAAGGAAGTGTTCGTGCTGCGCTCCCTGCTCTGCTCCACCAAATTGACACAAAATGCGGATCTGCTGTCGCTGTTGCAGTGGCGCGCTCATCCCGAGACAATACAGGACTCACTTACGGGCGTACTGCGGCTCAACGACGAGGAGCTGGTGAAATTTCTGCAGGATGTGCTCGATGCACTGTTCGCCATTTTCTCCAATGAGGAGGGGAACAGCACACAGCACTCAGGCCTGGTCTTCCATGTGCTGGTGAGCATCTTTAGTCTGTTGCAGAGCAATAAATTCCAACATTTTCGTCCGGTGATGAATGAGTACATTGAGAATCATTTTGCCGCTGCGTTGGTGTACAAGGGTCTTATCACATCCGTGGAACACATGGCCGTCTTTATGACCAAAGCCGAGCATCCAGATCCCTTTCAAAAGTGCTTCGGTTCCCTTGAGTACATCTTCAAGCTGTTGATACAATCACGGCGTCTGTTTGCACGCGCCACGGGTGGCCAGTACGAGGATTCATTCAGGCGGGACTTGCATTCGCTGTTTACCGCTTTGAATGGCATGTTGGCGGTGCCATCGTACGATGTCATTATACCCACGCAAGAGGCACTGCTCAACTCAACGGGTGTCGTGCTGGAGCAGCTAAAGGACACACTACCCGCCCCGGAACTGGGCATGTTGGCGCGAAACATGCTGGATGCCATACCACGCGGCGCACCCATACGCCTCATACAGGCCAAGCTGCATGCAGTTAAGGATCTCGTTTCTGGCGAACTCTTTCACGAGGATGGTGAGTCACATGATCTATAGGCACATTAAAATTGGACTTAAATAATTACCAATTAAATTTTGAACAGATTCACGCACCGTTGTGCTATCGGTGGCCTGTAAGCATCTACGAATGCATCTCAGTCGGCGCGATGAGCTGCGTCTGTGCGCCGAGATTCTGTCAGAGATACTCTCGCAGCTGTACGAGCTGCAGCGGGAGCAACGCGATAAGGTCACCAATACGCTGCAGCACGATCTGGACTCGTTGTGCAAGAATATACTGGGCATACTAATTCGTACCATTAGCATCATTATGGAGGGCTCGAATGCCGTTCTGCCGCAGCTGGTGGCGTGTTTGCTGGGTCTTCTGCAACTGCTAGATGAGACGCACTACAAACGCTACTGGGATGAGCTGACGCCCAACAAGGACCCGCGTGATCTCAAGGAGTTTCTTAGTAAATCACTGCTGGTGTACGAAGAGCTGCTGTCACAGGATTGGCAGGTCTATCCCAATGATTGGCTAGTCATGAAACTGGCCGCCAACGATGTGTTGCGCAAATCGCTCGAAGAGTTCGCCAAGCCACTAGTATATCGTTTCCTAGGGCCACAGGCCTTCGACTCACAGCTCTGGTGGAGCTACTTCAGTCTGGCCGTAACATTTCTAACGCAGCCCTCGCTGCAGCTGGAACAGTATCGGGAGCCAAAGCGGCTAAAGATACTGCATTCGAATGGCGATATGCGTGTGCTCATGGGTTTTCAAATACTCAGCATGTGGTCGCAGCTGGGCGAGCAGAAGCTTCACTTTATACCATCGATGGTGGGTCCATTCCTGGAGGTGACGCTGGTGCCAGAGCCGGCCCTGCGCAAGGCCACGCTGTCCGTATTCTACGATATGATGCAATGTGAACAGGTATGCGAAACGCTACAGAAGCTAATCAATGTGATTATATAATACATATTCTAATCACAGGCTGCACGCGGTTCATTTCGCCTGGTTGAGAGCGAGCTCATCGATAAGCTGGACCTGTTGATAAGCGAGAACAAGGGCGACGATGAGTATCGAGAGCTGTTTAGCACCATGTAAGTATATCAACATACACATTTGTACATATGTATATGTATTTGTACGTTAATTGTATATATATATGTCTGTATAAATGTCTCACCTCACACTCATTGCAATCGCCATCCATAAAATAAAGGGAACATCTCAGCTTGGTGTAAGTTCAAAACGCCTTTATGCCTCTCCAAGTAGAACTGATGTATTGTTGAATGCTTGCAGAGATGCTTGAAATAAATAAAGATACTTTCATTTCACGGTCTGCTTGAATATATACATTTAGATCATATGATTTAAAAACAGTTTAAAGACAACTGTATACTAACTGTATCCTTAATTCGACTCTGCTTATTTTTAATTTCCTTGAACTGCTAAACGATTTATAGAAATTTCTGCAAGCATTTTTTCATTTCGGTCACGCCGAAACTACTTTTGCTTTCATTCATTCTAAGATCTTCTTTAGAATTGTCTTCGTATATCACTTTGTTTCATTTCAATTAATTCAATTAGTTTTGAAGTCTTCGACTAACTCATTTCTTATGTATACCTTTAGTTTGCTGGAGAAGGTGCAAATCGAGAACCCGAATTGGAAGGATGCAGGCACCGCATTTATTGGCTCTGTGACACGCCTATTGGAGAGACTGCTCGACTATCGCAGTGTGATGCAGGGCGAGGAGAACCGGGATAAGCGCATGACATGCACCGTCAATCTATTGAACTTTTACAAAAACGAAATCAATCGCAAAGAAATGTACCTGCGGTATGTATACCAAAGGCAGTACCTATAAAATGCAATTAATATTATTTGTTTTTACTTAATAGATACATCTATAAGCTGCATAATCTGCATCTGCAGGCGGAGAACTACACGGAGGCCGGCTACACGTTGAAATTGTATGCCTCCATGCTCAGCTGGGACAGGGAAACGCAAAGCTTTGCCCCATTTGACAACAGCGGACAGCCGGAGTGGCAGCGCAAGGAGCGGCTCTACCATGAGGTAAAATGGACTTCATTTTAAACTATGAACGTTAATCTCCTACTGACTATCTCTGTTTCTTTTTGTTTGATAGATACTCAAGTACTTCGACAAGGGCAAGTGCTGGGAGAAGGGCATACCCCTGTGTAAGGAGTTGGCGCAGCTCTATGAGACGCGTCGATTTGACTACAATAAACTGAGCGATATACTCATACTGGAGGCCAAGTTCTTTCAGAATATATTGACGCAATTGCGACCGGAGCCCGAATATTTTCGTGTGGGCTTCTACGGCATGGGACTGCCGCTCTTTGTGCGCGTAAGTCCCTTCATGATTACAAACTTACTATATATAACGTGTTTCCTTGTAGAACAAGCAATTCGTCTATCGTGGCCTGGAGTATGAGCGAATTGGCGCATTTACACAGCGTCTGCAAACGGAATTTCCCAGCGCACAGATATTGGCCAATAACAGTCCACCAGATGCATCAATACTAAACGCGCCGGAGCAGTATATACAGATAAGCAACGTGCGTCCGGTGGGCGATGCACAGGCGCTGAAGACAGCTATGGTGCCGGTGCCAGAGAAGATCGCACGCTTCTATGAGGTGAACGATGTGACGCGTTTCATTTACGATCGACCCATGTACAAGGGACCGATTGACAAGGACAATGAGTTCAAGTCATTGTGGATCGAACGCACCACATTGGACATTGCCAGTGCCCTGCCGGGCATCCTGCGCTGGTTCGAGGTTAAGCAGAAATCTGTGCAGGAGCTGACACCGGTTGAGTATGCGTGTGAGATTATTAGCAATGCGGGCAAGGAACTGTCCGAGCTAATAGTGCAGTATCGACGCGATCCAAAGCGAAACATCAATCCGTTTTCCATGCGACTGCAGGGCACGATTGATGCTAATGTTATGGGCGGCATTAGCAAATATCAGGAGGCATTTTTCTCCGAGCACTTTCTCAAATCACCTCAGGGAGCTGGGCAACAAGCCAATGTACAGCGCCTAAAGGTGCTCATATTGGAACAAATACAAATATTGGAAAAGGCACTGGAGCTGCATGGCCAGCTGGCGCCTGCTGGTGTACAGCCATTGCATAATCGTCTGTTGGAGCGATTCTCGCAACTCAAGCAGAGTCTCTCCGGCATGGGACGCCTAAAGCGACAGCCTTCCGAAAGCATTGTGAATACACCGTTGCCACCGCTGCCCACCGAACAGCGTGCAGCTGCAGCTGCAGCGCAGCAACAGCTAGCCGGTGGTAATCCGAATGCCAACTATGTGTACGAATTGGACGAGATCTATACACGACCGGGCGATACGCTACGTCCCGTGGAGACAATGAATTCCTATCAGACGCTCAGCAAGGAGAGCCTGAGCATAACACTGCCATTGGCCGAGCTAAGCGAAGCTCCGCCTGTACCAAATCGTCCACGTTCACAGAACTTTGTGACCAACGGTGCAATAGCCATGGACAGTCCCGAGGTGCCACCCAAGCGTCAACCTGCAAACAGTTCACCCAATGCGCCACCGTTACCACCGCGTGGCATTACACCGGACAAAAGGGCCTCCAATCCATTGATATTCAATGACTTTGGCAGTAGCACAGATTCGGCAGCCAGACGGCACTCAGCACAGCAGCAGCATGGCCAAAAGTACTCCGTCGTCGATATAAGTTTCGATGATCCGGAGGCAGATCAGCAACCGCACTCACTGCCACACAATCTGCAGGAGGCGGGCAGCCATCTGAATGTTTGCTTTGCACCCAATGATTTTCGTGACTCTGGCATCTCCACAACCAGCTCACGCGAGCTGAATCAGCTGAATAACCTAAGCGAGGATTCCTCTTCGGTTTCATTGAATACGGTGCATCATCGGGAGCACTGTCGCATTAGCTCCAATGGTAGCTTGGACATGCCGATGCATGCGGGTGCGCTGAACATAACGCAAAGGGACAGCTCCGCCAGCTCCTTTGACGTTGAGGATATACCAGTTCCACCGCCACCCATACCACCCAAATCTTTGGGTGTGACAGTAAATGGATTGGGCTTGGCCGTTGCCCACGACGAAATACACTCACCTAATATACATCCAACGCTCAATCATTCCATCAACAATCATAATCATATGCAACAACAGCAGCAAGCAAATGGCACTGACGACGGCTGTAACTCCCCGCAGCATATGGCGATCAATGGCAATGGCATATTGGCGGCGGGGAGCATACTCCTTAGTCAACCGTTGGCTGCTGTTGAAGCAACAACAGCGGCTCCAGGAACAGTTGCAGCCACAGTCACAGCCACAAGCTCATCCAGTCAACAACACGATGGCGGCACTTTTTGAGTGACAATATGTAGCTGCCATCATCCACCCGATCAGCCACATCAGCCACACAAACCATCATCATACACGTCGACGTCCAGCACGGCCACGGAGACAGCCACCGAAACCTCTGACTCTAGTTCACCCACGCAATCGATTACACCACCACCACCACCGCCACCCCCACCACAACCGCCGTCATCATACAATCATCTACACCAGACACATGAGCAGACGCCTCTGGCACCAGTGCATTACTGCCAGGATTGTCTCTCATCGCCATCGCCCACGCCCACAATCATAACGGAGCAGGCTCTGGTACATGCCACGCCCGGTTCGCTGCTGGCGCCCATACAACAGCCTCATATTGAGCATTGCTCTTGTGGCTTGAGTTTTTCTGTGCAACACCAGCACCAGCAGCAGCAACATCATCTGCAGCAGCAACAGCAGCCGCAACAGCAACAACAATCATTTGACTATAATTTGGAGCAGCAGCATAGTTGTCAGCATCATCATCATCATCACCAACATGAGCAACATCAACAACATCAACAACAGCATCTACATCATCTGCATCATCAACATCTGCATCAGCATCCACACCAAACCCAAGCAGCTCATGCGCATGCCCAGACCGACTTTTCCTATGCAACACATTGAACAGATGAGTGAGGCAACATTTACGAGTATTGTGTCGATATTAACATATTTATAGCTCTCTATTATATGATTATTAAACTATAGTTTAAGCCATTTATTATTTATTTTCTGTTTCATTTGGTGCCAAATTCTCGCTGCACATCCAAAGCGCAAATTAAACGCAAGTTGTAAAAAAAAATTGGTTGCATCGACAAATATGAAATTACCTATTATTATGCATATATTAAGCGGATATTAATACGAGGGATTGTCGCTAAAGTTACTAAACCAGATCAATAAAGTGAATATGTATGATATATATATATAGTATACATATAAAACGTATAATCTAAGCCCAAACGTTTCTCGATTTAAGCTATATAACATGATCAAACTTCGTATAGATTGTATACTGCGAATCAAAAACTAAACCAAAATATTTAACGCTAATCAAACTGAAAACACAAAAACAAAATTTACAAAGCAAACAATAAAAAAAAACAAAACAAATAGAAAAAATAAAACACACATAATGTGCAATACAGTTTACTTTAACTATAACAATTTATACATATTTAGTTAAGCAGTCTCTATATAGTATAAACATTATATATATATATATCGAAATATCAAAAAATTGAATTTTATAGATTCATATTAAGACGTACATTTTTCCAATTTTGTACATTTTTTTAAATTTATATTTATATATATATAGATATCCACTATATGTTTATCATATATATACACTATCAGAATCAAGCATATTTAACACTTTTATCAATTTCAATAATTGAAGATACTAGTCAACATTAACAACAATACAATTCAAGCTGACATGCTTATGAAACATTCAATATTTTATAATTATATATGCATATATATGGAACTTTCGTACTCCTTGAAACGGCCATAAAGTGCATACAAAATATATGAATTTATTAGAAATCAATAAATACATTCTATGAGTATAAACCACAGACTTAATCGCATTAATTAGTACATTCACATTGTATTTTATTATTATTAAAATGAAGCCTTTATATTATTTTATAAAATATTACAAAAAACATTTGAAACCACACCATATAATACATAAGTATTATCTAAGTTGTCTGGTTATTGCACAAGTGTTTATAACACATGAATTAGTTTTTTCATTTCTAAGCAGTTATCTATATCTGCACATTTGACAATCCTGGAACACATTTAATTTCCTGAATTTCTTTGATAAGTCGCTTGTTGTACTCCTTATAAATAATGGGACTCACACTCTGGACTGTCAACTTCTTACGAAGCACATCATTAAATACTTCATTCTTACAGCGTAATTTGAATATATACGATGAAAAATTAATATCGGAGAACATTTTCTCAGCTGTGGCTGGATCATTCTCTAGTGCATCTCCAACTTCCTGAGCCGAGTGCTTCAAGAGTTGTTCGCCCACCTCATTGAAGCAAGTTACCCAGCGATTTGATGTCCAATCACCAATGCTCATCTGTTATAAAATCCAATTAAAAATTTAGTATACATACATATGCATTAGTAATATATACTTACATTGATTAGCAAGCGATATTTGAAATTGGGATAGGCTGCATTGCAGCGCTCGCAGCGGTACTGCCCATTCCCTTCGTCTACGACCTTCTTGTTGCACTCAGCCTGAGGACAGGACTTGTAGAATGCGTTCTCTTGCTTCACAATATGCACCACTGCCTTGCATTGGAAGTAATCTGGTTTGTCTCCAGAGCCCAGATTTCGGATACGTGCTTCCTTGAGTGTCACCCAATCAGCACTGAAACTGCCGCCACCAGTACGGGCCGAAACCAAGTTACTGATCGATTCTCCCCCGCCATTGTCGAACCATCCACGCAATTTATGTGCCTCCGGTATGTCGGGATTAATCTTAAGAATCGCACCACCGCCCATACTTAGACTCTTGACGCCATTGAATTCGTTAATGCGAGGTCCCTTGACCAGTATAACTTGATGTAAGTGTCCATCAAAATTAACAGCTTCATTGCCCCAAAGCGTTACATTTATGGCGGAATTACTCATGTCAACCAGTGTAAATTCCCGTTTTTTATATTCTTTGCTAGTTTGAGAATGTCCAGTCTTTAGTTCGCCAACATCCCCACAAATACCGATTGTATCCACGAAAGGACCGACATCAGTGTTGCTGATTTGAGCAATTGTTAATAGGTTCAACTTAATTTTAGGTAGAATATCATCATCATCGCAAGGCTCAAGAATTGTTTGACTTTTAAAGATTATTTCATAGTTACTATTCAACTGAGAGTATCTCTTATCGGATGTCTTTAGCTCACATTTGGATAAGTAGTACACCTTATTTACATCAATCAGGTCGTGGAACCGATCGCACTGTTCATTAAATGCGATCGCTCGAATCTCACCAGAACTGTCCAATAAATTTACGCTGAATAGCTTGCCTTTGCCATTGGCCCACGGAATAATGGGTGTCTTGAAGGTGACGCATGCCTTAATGACCCATTTGGACTGATAAGGACTGATATTAGCAATGCTATGTATAATGCGCGAACTTGATTGCCAAGTCAATTGGTTGCTGCACGATGGTTCCGGTTTTACGGACAGCTCAGCTAAAACGGGAATATCTTCTAGAATTTCCTGTTTTACCGAAACCTGCGACCTCGTATTCTCAAGGCTAATAGGCTCTCCGATTTTGGTCTTTGTCAATTTCAACACAATTAACTTCTTAACGATGATTATAGTTCTAAAACAGAATCAATTGGCTTTTTTTTAATGAAAATGATGGATGCGAATTATCATACCTCTGGGAGGCACCGCTGCCTGCCATGCTGGTCATATAGTCATCCAGCCGGATGATTGACATAGAGAGCGTTTCACAAGACTCCACTTCCAACGGCGCAGATAGCAGACAGTAATTCGTGTAGTACTTGCCGTCTGATACGAACATTCGATGACGCAGCTCATTGGAATTATTGATAATTGGTTTAAGGGCGAGAATTTGTACCACAGGCTTGGGTACATTTTCCCCAGATATAATGCGCTATAAGAATATTAACTAAAGACCTCAAATAATTGGGAATTTAATATATTTACCGCAAGTGCGCCTTCAGTCAGCATTGTATGTATACTTTTGTTATAATAGAACACTAGTGCAAATTATAAATTAAAACATAATGCATTGTTATTGAACATCAGATAAGATTAAATACAGATAATAGATATATAGATAGATTGACTATAGCTGCTCCCCATCTGATCGTTTCAGATAAATTAATAATATCGATAAGAATCGATATTTGTGCTTTTTGTGTGACTCCCACGATGTTATTGATGCTGTTACCGATATTAGGGCGAAAAATATCGATATTTTTGTTTTTGCACAAGCAAACTACACTATACTACATAAAATTAATAATTTAAATCGAACAATTATTTCGAATCGAACAATTATTTTGCAGAGATCATAGATTCAACAAGTCATCGCATTTCATGGACTCTTTTAAATCATCGACGGAACTATCTGCGGATCTGCTTTGCATAAAACACATTCTGATTGTAATGCAGTTAGATTTATTGAGAAATATATAGTATGTTCATGAAACAATAAACAGGCGTCATAAGATAGGGACAAACCCGTCTCGCGGGACAGATGCGTCGGCGGCCCTCAACCAATAAAAATGTAAATGTTGTTATCAAAGATAACCAAAATAACAACATGAAACATTAAACATTTTTGGAACGGTTCAAGTACCAACCCCTAACATACACATTCTAATCTAAATACATAAACTATTAGAACTACGAAACGAAACCAATTTAACCACTACTATATATAAAATAGTATATAACTCTTTATATAAATAGAGTATATAAAGAGAGCAATATACCAATAAAGATCAGTTTCCAGCAAATACTCAACCGAGTATCTTACAAATACTCAGTCATACGGAATAATATTTATTTATTTATTTTTATATATAAATTCTTCAAAACGCAATTTTCTTTGTCCATATCTTTGCAAGATTATGTTTTTGTATATTAACAAAATATTTAATTCACTTGCTTATTATGCCTTCGTTCCTTTAAACCAATTGTAAAGCTCTTGAGTCTCTGGAATATTTGGATTAATTTCCAAGCCCGTCTTGAAAGAAACGGTTAGGCTTATGGAGCCGTTATAATCATTAAAGTGCGATCTTTTCACCAATATAACATTCGGATGCTCATCTCCCGGTGTTGCGGCCGGAATTGACCAATTCACAGCACGTTCACCGAACACTGACAGACGAATCACTTCATTGCTTTGATCTACTATATATATGTAACGTAACTCGATCAATTTATCGAATGAATAAAAGGACTGCAGCTCATTCACATCAATACAAATGCCAATCGCATCAACTGATTCATTATTTTTAAAGCTTCTTATGTTAGGTATCGGAATAAGGTCCAGCTTTTCTAGAGGTATACTTCCATCATCGTCAATTGGCTCGGCTAACATTTCGTCGGAGAAAACAATCTCGTATTCACTTTTAGGATTGCGATATAGCGGAGTCTTCAACTGAACATTAGTATCATAAAAACAATAGACTTTGCCCACTTCAAGCTGTTGATATACTTTGACGAAAAGATCACGTCTATTCATAAAGATGACTGCATCCAATTCGTTCGATCCGTCAATTAAATAAATGCTGAAAAACCATCGCGTGATCCCATCTTTATCAAATGCTTTAATGTCCGTTTTTGCTGTAACCCTCGCCTTTAGGCTGTATACCTTGCCTTTAGTATCCAATTCCGATAGCATTTTAAAGTAATTTCTATTTTGAGATATTTATATCTTATATACCAGGGCGTACAACTCGAAATGCGCGCACATCAACCTGTATGCTGGTAATTTTGTCATGTAAATACCACAGCGGGGATTCTTCATCCATGCAAACAGTTTGAAGAATTAGGTTGATCACAGTCTCGCAATTTATGACGCGCTGTATAGTAAATTGAAAAATAATTTTAAAACAATTACATTAATTCCATATTTTATATAGTTACTGAAACAACATTAGTAGTAATCATTTGCAGAGCTTGCACGGTAATTATAGGTTTACCTATAAGATTACCAATCTTTCACTTCAGAAGGTCAGTTTAAGAATGAAACAAATAGGCAATTTCAATACTTTAGAACCTGCTAGACTTTACATGCAACACATACATACACACATTATGACAAATATTGTCTAGATAACACATACTGTTAGACGCATGTATAGTACATACGTCGAATGTATATAAATGAATCATTAAAAAATTTCCAACAGTAGGATTGTCCCGATATAAGGGACCCTGTGTTTAGTATTTTCAGAATAGAATAGTATTTTTGGAGCAGTATAATATTTTTGGCGATAATCAATAGGCAATCGATATTTATTAAATGTAATTTTGGACATATGTACCAAAGCCAAACGTTCAAGCTTGAAAATTGCGCCGTGTAAGCCGATTTTTAACTGCATTGTATCCACTAGTTGGGGGTTTGGGGGTAGGCATCCAAAATATGACTATGATAGTAGGTACTCAATGATATTCAGCTCATATGTGAAAAGCACAACATTCTAGCTCCAAAACGACGCGTGCTATGGCGATTTGAAGTTTTGATATCCAATTCTAAAGAAGTGGGGCCAGATATCCAAAATGTGAAAATGGCAGTAGATGTATAATGTGAATGTGCGTATATGTGCTAAAACGAAAGTTTCTATCTTTAAAATTGCACCTGTTATTCCTGTTGTTTGGGTGCAGGAATCCAAAATGCAAATGTGCACTTATGTTCCTTCCTACGATTCTTTTTTCCAGAACCTTCTAGCTTTAAATATGCCTCTGTTATGGCAATTTTAAATTATGGGCTGGCCAATTTCAGGGCCAGGTATAAAAAATTTAAAGGCAAAAGTAGTGTTCGTGCCAAATATGAATACTGATACACAGCTTACGCGTTGATAATTTGTATAGTATAATTCGACGATATAATTATTAACGGTTATTATTAATTGTACTTAAATATAATATAAGAGTTGTTCGTGGAAACAAAACAAAGCAACTCAATTATACGTTCCACATAATGTAATTACATCTTGAAGAACTAATTATACTTTTGGTTAATGCACTGCACATGGCCAAACTAATTAACTGGGCCAATGCCAGTCATCTCTTTGAGTTCTTTGATGAGATGCTTGTTGTATTCCTTGTAGTTGATCGGACTCATGCTCTGCACTGTTAGCTTGTTGCGAGTCATATCGCCATACGTTTCATTCTTACACCGCAATTTAAACAAAAACGTCGAGAAATTAATATCGGAGAACATTTTCTCAGCTGTGGCTGGATCATTCTCTAGTGCATCTCCAACTTCCTGAGCCGAGTGCTTCAAGAGTTGTTCGCCCACCTCATTGAAGCAAGTTACCCAGCGATTTGATGTCCAATCACCAATGCTCATCTGTTATAAAATCCAATTAAAAATTTAGTATACATACATATGCATTAGTAATATATACTTACATTGATTAGCAAGCGATATTTGAAATTGGGATAGGCTGCATTGCAGCGCTCGCAGCGGTACTGCCCATTCCCTTCGTCTACGACCTTCTTGTTGCACTCAGCCTGAGGACAGGACTTGTAGAATGCGTTCTCTTGCTTCACAATATGCACCACTGCCTTGCATTGGAAGTAATCTGGTTTGTCTCCAGAGCCCAGATTTCGGATACGTGCTTCCTTGAGTGTCACCCAATCAGCACTGAAACTGCCGCCACCAGTACGGGCCGAAACCAAGTTACTGATCGATTCTCCCCCGCCATTGTCGAACCATCCACGCAATTTATGTGCCTCCGGTATGTCGGGATTAATCTTAAGAATCGCACCACCGCCCATACTTAGACTCTTCCCGCCATTAAATTCGTTAATACGAGATCCCTTTACTAGTATAACGGGCTGTAAGTGTCCATCAAAATTAACAGCTTCATCGCCCCAAAGCGTTACATTTACAGCGGAATTACTCGTGTCAACCAGCGTCAAATCGCGTTTCTTGAATTCTTTGTTTGTCGTTCGCGATGTGAACGTCTGCAACTCGCCAACTTCTTTGCAAATTCCAATTGTATCAACTGCTGCTTTGTTCTCCATGCTTGCAATGTCGGAAATCGGTATCAAATCGAACTTAATCTCGGGTATACTTCCATCGTCGGCTTCTTCACATAGCTGCACCATGGTCTCGTTGGTAAACGTCATCTCGTAATCGTTTTTGAGCTGCGAGTACTGCTTATTGGCTGGCTTAAGCTGACATTTCGAGATGAAGTAAACGCTGTCTACCTCAATTAGATCGTAGAACTTGTCGCACTGCTCTTTGAATGCAGTTGCCCGAATTTCGCCTGATTCATCCATTAGATCCATGCTAAATAGCTTGCCTTCGCCCCGGGCATTGCTCCATGTGCGTACGGCGGACTTCGAAGTGACGCGAGCTTTGATAACCCATTTGTTTTGATATGGAGTCAAGCTGACAATACGGGATGTAAAGCCGCTATTGAGCGAGTTATTCACCGTGCTATTGTTGTTGTTACTGGTGTTATTATTGTTGTTGTATAATGGCTCCTTTTTAGCGGGTACACTCGCAGAAACAGGAGCAGGCTTAGCAACGGTGTCCTGCTTCGCCGCATTTTCGTAAGTGACCGGTTCGCCAATTTTTGTTTTTACCTCTTCGCCTGAATTTAAAACAGTCAACTCAGAGGCGATCAGCACCCGTCTATTTAAAAGAAGCATGTTAGTTATTCAGAATCGAAGATCATTTTTTAGCAACTTACTTGCCAGAGCCCTCTTTGCCTACCAGGGAGGTCATGTACTTATCCAAGCGGACTATAGCATTTTCATTGAGGAGCCCCTTATGCTGCATTTCGTTCAGTTGACTTGCCAGCATGGCGTAGCTGTTAAAGTATTTACCATCCGATATTAGCAGACGATAGCGCTCCTGATCCGAACTAGTGTTAATCCTTTTAATGCCCAAAATCTGAAGCACCGGCTGCTGCACATCATCGCCGTGCATAATACGCTGCAATGGACATGGACGGAAATAAGTAAGTTTGACAATGGTAGAAAATAATTTGTACTTACGGCAATGACACCCGTGGTTAGGCTTGCAATAGGCGCCATTATATTTGTATATTGTATATTAAGTAGTTATATTTCAAATTTTTTTACAGTTCTTATTCGCGAATTACACAAAGAAGTGAAATTTTTTGTGAAGCGATGCCAGAAGTGGCGGGAATGGATATGTGCAAA
>JBANCZ010001531.1:0-21008 GCA_037040025.1 Sphaerogastrella javana | reverse complement strand
GTTGGATGTTGATGATGTTGATGATGTTGATGATGATGATGATAATGATTGTGATGACATCATCAGCTGAGTTCTATTATTCCATTCCATTTTACTCATTCACTTAATTCCATTTTCCATTTCTGTTTTGTTTCGTATGTTTAGAAAAAGCTAAATTCTATACAAACGTGTACAACAATAAAAAAAAAAAAACAAAAAAAAAAACGACCATCACACGCACACACAGACACGCACATTAAACAATAACAAACACAAGGAAAAATCAATAAGTAGCCGCTGTTTAGCTGCTTTTGGAGGCGGGGGGGTAAGGTAACCCTGCCAACAGCTGCTCTTAAACACTGTTGAATACTACGTCATAACGACAACAACGGCGACGGAGACGGAGACGACAACCACAGCGACGACGGAGACGACAAAGACGTCGACAACTACGACGGAGACGGCGACGGCAACCAGGGCTGCAGGATGGTTTTCGAGGCCATTGTGGCCGATGTCCTCAACAAGGTGCTGGGCGACTATATTGAGAATTTGGATCGTAAACAATTGAAAATTGGCATCTGGGGAGGTAAGTTTATCAATCCTAACTAACCAAAAAAAAAACCATAGTATATGACCCCCAAACACGCAACTGACTCATTTCCCCTCAGTCTAATTAAAATACTTTTTTTTTTGGTTAATTATTGTTTGTTATCTCTATTCGGCTTTTCGTGTTTATCGTGTGTGTGTTTTTGCCACCCTCAATTCACAATTCAGTGTGACCTTATCCTTCATTCTGGTTACACAGTGACCTAATTTCGCAAATGCACACACTGCCTCCGTTAGAGCGAGCGAGACAAAGCAAGAGAGACAGTAGGTGATAGAGTGCGAACGGAAGAGAGGGAGTGATATTGAAAGAGGAATTCGCATGTCGGCGCAGAGCGCTCTCCCATGAAAAAAAAAGAAAACAAAAAAAAACTGTTGCATGTTTGTGCATGCATGGCGTTGCTACCTCTCATAACGGTGCCTGCCGCTGTATGGCATCATCGTCATCATCATCATCATCATCATCATCATCGTCTATGACTTATTGTTTTCCTCTTCTTATACCTGCGGTTTTTGTTTATTTTTTCTCTTGTTATCGAGTCTGTTGTTGGCGACGCCTTAAATATGTATAGTATAGCGTAATCTTACACACTTTGAGATCGAGCGAAAAGCAGAGCTGCCGCAGCGCCATTTAGAGTTGCCGCTAGTTAAAGAAAATATTATAAACCTAAGCTATTAACTATATTTAAATAGTTTATCTTGCTAAATAGTTTATATTATTTGTTGTAGTTAGCTTATCAGACTTTTATTTATCATAAGAATTAATATAAAATTCTTTACGAAAATCACTACGTAGGTTGCTCCACTACAGTCTAAAACGAAGTAATATCGAATTCAAATTGAAAACAATATAAACTTTAACTATTACACAAGCAATGAAGCGAAACTGAAACCATAAACGTTGAAAATCAAAACCATAGCCTAAACCTTTACATCGACCTATCAAAGAATTCGATCTTTCCAATACCGAAACGCTATTATTATTCGATTTCATTCCATGCTATTAACTGAATTTAAATTGCTAAATAGTTTATATTACTTATTTCACTTAGCTGAATTTCTTTAAAAAGATCACTGTGTAAGTTGCTCCAGTACAGTCTATGACGATCTTACAGATCTATATATCAAAAACTGTTTAATTCCATCTGGCCAAATTCCAGCCAATTTGTCAGCGCTCTTTTTAGCTAGACTTTTGGCCACCAGTTGCTCATTACACATCTGTTTATAATATAATAAATGCAATCTTGACATTCTTCACACATTACATACATATACATTCATTTATATGTATAATCATTTGAAAATATATAGCAAGAAAATGCTGATGACATTTATATTTTATCCATAGCTACAGCTGCCATAACCTAACACCTTCTGTGACAACTCCCAAGCTAAAAAATAAACATAAAAATAAAACCCTCATATTATATTGAGATGAAATTTTATAAATGAGCATGTGTAAGGCAAATAAACTGGTTTGTTTTTAGCCCTACCTCACTCACTTGCGGTGCTTCAATGACATCAAACAAACCAGCCTAATTTGAACTTGAACTTACCGATGACATAATGCCCAGATCTCATGAATAAATTTCATTGTTTCAAGAAACTGTTCGTTCTTTGAGATTTTGAGATACAGAAATGTAAAAAATGCTATAAACACGTGGCATAGGATTATTATGATATATAGATCTAGTAAGACCTACAGAGGTGCGATCTCAGAAGTTTTCTTTTCACGTTTAATCGAACATATGAAATATATTGTGTTCTATTATTATTTATGTCTAATGTAAACATATATTTGCCGCCTTGAAATTCTGATTCATGTCGGTTGCAGCTTAGATTATTAACCTCCCATTGAACTGGGGCATCAACTGATAAGCATGCTACCCAGACATTATTATGCTGATAACTTTGTCGACGCAGTTACGAAAGCTCCAAAAGTTCCCTTTTACTTTCGTATATCTTAAGACTTTTATAGGAATATCGAGGGTGCCCAGAACCTATATGGCGGTATTTGTTTAGTTCCATAGTAAATTTGTAAATTAAAACATTATTTCATTAAAGAATTATGTCTTATCATTATTGCAATCACAATGTTTATATTTTATCAGCTTGTTAATAACTAAAGACTGTTTAGTATTAATGATTTATATTCGTATATATAAACAATTCTTTCGACGTATATTACTTCAATTATATGAGGTATTGCGGCAATCGCTGACTAACGCCTGACCAGTTCTATAAACTGACCCATATACATATATGCCTACGTAATGTAATAAACATTAAAAGCATGCAATGCCCCAGAGGTTAGATATCTATAAGAGTCTATATAGTTTTTTTTTTTTGGCACTCCAGGCATTGTAGCGTATCGTAGAAATGCCGTATGAATAAATATTTGCATGCCAGACACGCTTAATTGGCGCGCGCTAGGGTTATATGCATAGGTATAGCTCTATACAGTGAGTCTAAAAAGTATTGGAGCTAGATTCTATTGATACAATCCATCCGATAAACATTTGTGAGACTTTTGGATATAAATGAACAGCTAAAAAGTAGCAATAAAATCTTATAGCAATTATTTTTGAGTACACTGTCCATACCATATAAGACTTGATAGACATATGGTTATAATAATATAGGGGAAAGCATTTTTTTACCGCTAGATGATTGTTGTATAAATCAAATTGCTAATTATATTATTTCAATCAAAATACAAATTGTTTAGATGATGATGTTTATTTATATATATATATATTAATGAATCTATTCTTATTTTCTGTAGGCGATGTGGTCTTAACGAATCTTAAGATACGTGAAACTGCGCTGGATGATTTGGATTTGCCCGTTCGTCTGGTTTATGGTTACTTGGGTGAGTGAGAGTGGTCAAGGTATTTCAATGAAATTTGCTAAAATATGTTTTCTATATATAGGCAAATTGGTAGCAAAAATACCATGGAAGAACATATACACCCAGCCGGTTATTGTAAATATAGAGGATGTTTATGTGCTGGTCATGCCACAAGGTGATATGCCCTATGATCCGGAAAAGGAGGCCAAGTATGCAGCCGATGCCAAGCAGGCGGCACTCGATGCCTTCGAGACAGCGCGCAAAAATGAGCTGGAGAAGGGTTAGTTATATATGAGTTATATGTAGATGATACGGTTCAAATCCATTATAATTCTTTACTTTATGATGCATCCACAGATACGCCCAAAGCTAATGCTGGTTTCACAGAAAAGTTGACCGCACAAATAGTTAACAATCTGCAGGTACACATCAAGAATGTACATGTACGCTATGAGGATACAATTACCACGGGTAAACCCTACTCGATTGGTATCTCGCTGAGCGAATTGGAACTACATACGACCGATCAGAACTGGGAGAAATGCTATATGACGGAACGTGCGCCGCGTGTGTTTAAAATTGCGAATCTCTCGTGCCTGTCAGCCTATATGAACTGTCATGGCACACTTTATAGCACGCACGATAAGACTAATTTATCAGCGACTTTTAGGGATCATATAGCAAGAAAGGATTTTACGCCATCGCAATATTGTTACTGTTGAGTATAGTTTTATGTTCTTTTCAAAATTCATCAAGATAATGCTAATAATTCTCTACCTTATTTCAATTTTAGTTTTGGGTCCCATTTCCTCGAATGCGAAACTTAAGTTGAACATGAATCCAGAACTGGATGTACCAGCCTATGTAAATCCCAAAATTGATTTGAGCATGGAAATGGAATCCCTTAATGTGGGCCTAACCGACACACAATTTCACACTGTCACACTATTGGGTGATTCTCTGAATCGGTCACAGCTAGGCGCGCCCTATCGCAAATATCGACCCTTTAACACTCGTACGTAGACATTTTATTGAAATAATGGACTCATTATTAATATTTTGATTATGCTAATGCAGCTTACAAAGGTCATTATAGAGAGTGGTGGAATTTTGCTATTACCTCTGTGCTAGAGGAGCAAGTGCGTCGCCCCAATAGCACCTGGAATTGGGAGTATATAAAAGAGCATCGAAGAAAATGTACTACATATGCAGAAGTAAGTTTATTATTATTACTATTAAACTTTATAGGATATATATTATGGTATAATGCCTTCTTGATTTCACAGAAACACTCCGAACGTGAATTAAACAAAAAGCCACCAGCCACATTGATCGAAGCGTGTAATCTCCTAGAGCAAGAGCTGGATGTGTTTAATCTGTTGTTAATCAGGCAACGTGTGGGTATTGAAGTTCAGAAAATACGTGATTCTCAGCCAGCTGAGAGTACGGGCTGGTTCAGTGGTTGGTGGAGAGGTGGATCCAAAACCGAGGAAACAGAAGCCGAAAAGTTGGGTATGTATTCCAATATACATATTAAATTTGTCATAATGTTTAACTGTAATGTTTGGTCTGATAGTGCAAAAACTGGAGGCCGCCATGACACCCGAGGAAAAGGCTAAAATGTACAAGGCAATCGGCTATGAGGAAAATGCATCAACCGCCAATTCGCCAGTGGAATATGTTGCCATACACATGGACTTTAAACTGGTTGCATTCGAGGTGGGGCTATATCAGGAGCCCCCAAAGGATGTAACGAAAGAAGGCAGCGTATACGACTATCATAATATGCCATCCATCATGCTACTAAAGTTCTCCATGGCCACCGCCACAATAACACAAAGACCCACGGCAAGTGCTATCTGTCTTAAGGCCTGCATGAAGGAGATGCATTTGACGGGTAAAACTCGTAATAATTATACGCCCACGTTGGTCAAATCCATTGGAACAGATGAGT
This sequence comes from Sphaerogastrella javana, assembly GCA_037040025.1. NCBI lineage: Eukaryota > Metazoa > Arthropoda > Insecta > Diptera > Drosophilidae > Sphaerogastrella > Sphaerogastrella javana. Next base: position 15,621 of record JBANCZ010001531.1, on the reverse strand, counting down.
TCAATCTGTTGGACATATTCTTCGAGACGAATCCACTAGACGGACTATGTGATCAACGTGTTAAAGTTGTTGCACGTCCACTGCAAATCGTATACGATGCTGAGACCATAATCAGTTTACTGAAAGTATTCAAACCTGCGAACGATGTGGATTTCAGTTCACTGGAACAATCGGCTGCCACACAACTGGTGGGCATCAAGGAGCGTTCTGCCACAGGCATGCAGTATATAATTGATCAGAAATCTATAATAGATGTGGACGTATTGCTTATGCCTAATATTCTGGTGGTGCCACAGGATGGACTCTTCATCGAGAATGAAAAAGCACTTATTGTGCTCAGTTTGGGTAAGGTGCATGTGAGAACAAAGCCACACAAACGCAACAACGTACATGATATGTTCAACGAGGGCACAGTACAAGAAACGATTATGCAAAATGTTATGGATAATGCCTACGATAAATTCATTATACAAATTAATGATATCCAGTTGTTGGTCGTTCGTCCGCATGAGAATTGGCGCAGTGTTTTGAATGATGCCATATCCACGGATATGCATATATTACGTCCCACATCGATTGAGCTATCTGCCGCACTTTGTGTTGTCGACAATGATCCACGTTTGCCCAAAATCAAGGTGGATATCGAACTGCCCGCCCTGCAACTAAACATCACGGAGGAACGTGTTTTCGAAGCAATCGCCATAGTCACCAGCATACCGCTGCCCGAAAGCAAACAAATGGAGGTAGTGACACCGATATTAAGTCGCTCGCGCAGCTCTCTGTCAAATTTTATCAATCGTGAAATTAAAAAGCGTTCCGTTACGACTGCACCCAAACTGGTTGAAGCAGCGGAAATCATACAATACACCAATTTGGAGGTGAACTTCTCGCTTAAGGAAATATCCTTAACAGTATTCCAGACTCACCAGATCAATGATGTCAGTGGGGACACATCGCAGTTTGTGACGCCAGACGAGGAGGTGTCGACCAATAAGAATTTAGATATCAATGTATCAGATGCCACAATAAGCGCCGAACCTGTATTATCACTGCAGATATTTCAGTTAGAGGTGTATATGGCCCAGCGGTCCTACGAGACAGTTGCCGCAATAAAGTAAGCATCGATTTATTTATATGCGACACAAAGTGTTGGACGTGACAAAACTGGAAATATATATATCCTCTATATAGTTCGCAATATTAATCGATCTTTTTGCTTTACAGATTGGGCGGCATTAATATTAAACAACATGAGAGCAGCGATGTGTTGGATATTATTGATACGCCTGGCTATGCGCAGGATATGAAATATTTATTCACTGTTTCGTATACACAGGCTGCTAAGCTAGCACCCGAATTTACCACCAAGTATAATTCAACTGAGCAGCTGGCTCTGGTTAACTTTGAGGTCCTTAACATTGTGTTGCATCAGGAATATCTGTTACGTCTGCTCTCATTTGCCAACCGACTTCAAACGCGTCTCGAATCGGTAACGCCCAAAGCAGGGCCACGTGATCGTTATGCTACCGCTGCCGATGGCGGTGTTATTAAGCAAACTTTGCAAACGATTGTGGAGGAAACAGAAACTATATTGTCGGCGACACACTCCCCGGTACGTAAAGCTAAGTCGAAGACACGGAGTCGCGTCGAGAGCATTAAGATGCGTGTTGTGGCCAATATGAAGGAGGTTAGCCTAAAGCTAATCACACGCAAGCGTCCCTTGGCTGTGATGCACATCAAACAATTTCTAACGAATGTAACTCTAAAAGATTCCTACACGGAGCTGAATGTGGGGCTAAAGGATATACTTGTGAAAGATTTGAATCCGGAAACTATTCACCAAAATGTGAGTTACTATAATAATCGTTAAAATTTGACATACTCTTATTCAATGATGTTTTCCATTTGCAGATCTTAAGCATGGTCGGTCAGGATGCGTTCAATTGTCAGGTGGTCCTGTTCAATAAGGATTTCACACACGATTACAACTCGGACGATATGAAAATTACTGTAGACGTTGGCTGCATGAAAATTCTGTTTCTCAATTGGTTTGTCACCGGTGTGCTGGTACGTTTTTGCCGCAGATCAACACAATTGTCATTATATCTGATTCATTTTTGAAACCTTGTGCAGCATTTTCTCAACAATTTCCAAGCGGCGCAAAAGGCTCTGTCCGATGCCAGCGCTGCGGCGGCAGAAAGTGCCAAACAAAATGCCTTGAACGCGTATGAGAAGGCCACACGCATGAAGCTAAACATACGTATAAAGGCACCCATTATAATAATACCCGAGAATTCGAAGAGTCTCAAGGCGTTGTCACTTGATTTGGGTCTGCTGGAGCTGACCAATAGTACGAGCGAAATAAATGTACCGGGTCACGAGGAACGGGCCGTCATCGATGAGATAAAGCTACAGCTCACTGATGTAAAGCTCACCAAGGTGGTTATACTGAGTGATTCAAGCTTGTTACGTCTGACGTCAGGAAATACTGAGTCGGTTGAAATTCCGCCCACAAATCCAGATGTAAATGCAGATGCAGGCGAAGACCAAGATGTGGTTGATACTGCTGTGGGCGTTAGATATTCCACCAATATGATGGAACCCATGAGTTTTACGCTATCCGTTATACGCAACTTGTCAACCACTTGGTACAGAGAATTGCCTGATATGAATTTATCGGGCCACTTAAAGTCAGTGGAGCTGCGATTATTTATGGACGACTATGGACTTGTTATGTCCATACTCAATAATAATCTATCTGAGGGTCAAAATGAATTTCCACCGGTAGAGAAAGTAGTGCCGACAGCAACAGAACCTTCAAAAACATCTATGAACACTGAGGTAAAACGCACACGAACATCCACGACCTTAAAAGCACCTGAAAAGGTTTACGAAACGCTCAAGTTCAATTTCCAATTTGATGGCGTTATTATAAATTTAATGGAAGGTATGTAGCAATTTTGAATTTGGATATGATGAAACTGAAGTAATGTTTATTTCTATTTCTAAATTATAGCCGTTGATCGTGGCCTGGCCTGTTTTGGCATTTACTTTTTGTCCATTAAGGGCAGCCAGCTCAACAATGGCACCCTGAGCACCTCAATTGTGCTCTGTAATATACAATTGGATGATACGCGACCGGACAACAAATCCAAAATACGTCAGTATCTGACCTGCAGGGAATTTCAGAATTCTACCCAGGAAAATGCAGTTGAGCAATGTAAAAGTAATGATCAAAATAATTATATGTTGGATGTGACAGCGATTATCAAAGAGAACGATACATTTGGTAAATTAAATAGCTTCACATTTTCGTTGAATGGTTGTAAATTAAATTTTGAATTTTGTTTTGCAGCTGAGATACGCGTGCGCACTTTTGATATGATCGTTTGCATTGATTTTTTGATGAAGTTAACCACGTTCCTCTCACTGCCTGAAACTGAGGCAAAACCCGTGGTAAAGAAAGTTATACCGTCTGACCTGGCTAAAGGTGCACCATACAGCCCAGCAACCGCGGTGCGGCCGGCAAGTAAGGGGCAAACAAAATATTCGAAAACAAATTTGAAATCAATGGCCTTAACTTACTGTACATATTGCTAATGTTTCTATAGCTCCAAACCCAGATGAACCAAAGAAGTCTATGAATATAATTTTGCACATTGATCAGCCGGACATCATACTGGTCGAAAGCTTGGACGATCCGAATGCCAATGCCATTATATTTAATGTATGTATTAAATTGCTCCAAATCAACAACAACAACATATTGAGAACTCTTTATATTTGATATTATTTAGGCTAAAGCTAACCTCAACTATCGTTCGATTAATGGCAAACAAATCATCAATGGATCCATAGACTCATTGAAGATTTATATATGCGCCTTTGCGCCAGAGCGACGTGATCTCACACAGCATTACATTCTGCATCCCTGTGTGATCAATGTACAGGGCTCCACGCCCGAGGAACAGGGCATGCATGTCAGTTTAAAGAGTAGCGATATTATCATCAATATATCGCCAGCGACAATCGAACTGTTGAACAAAGCAATGACAAGTATTAGTGCTGGTGTAGCAGATAAAGCGGCCATTGAAATGGCCGAACCGGATTATTCAGATATTTGGTATCCTAGAGAATTCCATTCAAATACTTACTGGTTCACGAAAGTGGAGAAGGGTACCGATGCCTTGGTGTTGGAATCTGAGCGTCAGAAAACTGAAGATTGCAGTCAGAAAGCAGAGAAGTGTGTTATTGAGCTACCTAGTATAACATTTGTACTAGAATCGGGATTGGGCTTCTATGCCAAGCCATTTATCTCGCTGGAGACACGCTTGACCGCCGTTTTTCATGATTGGAGTCGCAATCTGAGCGCACACGGATCACTTACACTCAATATGGTTGGTTAAAAATCGTGAATAATTGTTGTATAAATTGAATAACTTATTGTTTATGTTGTTTAGAACTATTACAATCAATTCCTGGCCGAATGGGAGCCCATTATAGAGCTCAACGAGGTGGTTGGACGCAATGGCATTAGCGAGTACATACCTTGGGAATTGCAGTTTGATTTGGAAATTGAAAAAGTACCATGCGAATACGACGAAGAGATCGAAACGCAATGCACCAACATACGCATACATTCGAAGGAGAATCTAGAGATAACCATGAGTAAAACCTGCTTAGGTTTGCTACGAGAACTGGGCGAGGCCTTCTCCCAGGCCATCGATGCGAAGGGTCTGGCCAGACCAGATATCGTTGCACCCTATTTTGTCGAAAATTCGACGGGTCTTGATATAACGCTTGATTTCACTCGAGGTGTATTTACGCTGCACGAGGCGCATCGTGGCGTTCCGTCCATAAATAATGTGCTCTCACTGGGCGTGGATACGGTCGTTAACCCCGAGGATGTGAAAGTATGTACGGTGTCACCGGGCGGACGTGTCTATTTGGAAACAAAATTTATGAGCAATATGCCCGAAGAGGAGTGGGATAATTATAATCTCTATGTGACGGTGTGTAAATTTGATATGTTGTCTTATACCAAGCATATATAACTAATTATTTCTTACAATAGGTCAGTGATTTGCCCACTCAGCTCGTTTTACCCGTGTCCAAGGCGGACACGCGCTACTTTCCGCTGCACGGCGAAAACTCTTCCGATCAGTGGGCCATAGTATCCTCAGTCAAAGTGGAATATGGCGCAACCAAAGTTGAATTACATGGCGGTGTTGGTGTAAGTATATATTATATGCTTATTTTGTATTAACAGTCTCTTTGAAACTGACTAGTCCCTCTAGTACAAAAATTCCAGAATTATTTTTGGTTTCAACTAGAGTTAATTATCTCACAAATTAATGAAATTATATAATTTTTTATAGATCTATAATCACTTTACCATGCCTGTGCATGTGTTTCGTCGCCGTTTGGGAGATAATACCGAAATCCCGTTGGGCATCGCGAAACCCGGCATATTATTTCACGTGCCCTTGCATGCGATCTATGCAGAACCTAAGGAATTATACTTTTCGATCAATGGTTACCACACGTCAGTGCAGGGTGTTCCCTGGAATATAAATCCCTCGGATTTGCGCTATGTACAAGAAGTGCAATGCGATCCCATTGATACGTACGAGGCGCTCTATATCAATACGATACGTACAAAGCAAGAGATTTTCTATGAGAATACGGATTTGTACAGAATATTGAGCGCATACTATACCATACACCTTCGTCCGCCACTCTATCTGCACAATGCACTGCCTATAGATATTAAAGTATCTGTAGCTGGTTGTTCGGTTCGCGAAAAGCCAATAGAGGCGGGACCACACGCAGTATCGCGTGTCGTGGAAACAGAGGAGCAATATAATAAGGCAGATTTCCTCGACTACGGCGAGAAGGAGGTGAATCCGGGTCATGTGCTGCACTTGCCCACGGTGCGAATGTTCGAAAAAGGCAGAGAATCCAAGAGTATACTTGTTGTGCGCGTAAGTAGATCAAACTGATTGTGATGATTATCTGAAATTACAATTTCTTTCGATTTATATTTGTATAGCTCATAAATTATCTGGAAAAGGACTGGTCCTATGCCACTGAAATCTCAGATAAGACAGATGATATCGATATTTGGCCCTTCGCCTCATACGATTCAGATATGAAAATGGAAATGGATCTATATGTGCGGTAAGTTGAAGACGTTTTATTGCCCTCGGTAAAGTTTGCTAATTTCGTTTTTGCTACAGCACAACGAATCGTCATGGCAGTATTATGGTCACACTCTTCAGTCCCTTCTGGATGATCAACAAAACCGGCATGATGCTTACCTATAAAACGGATCTCGCCTCCGTTGAGGTGTTGTATCATCCGCCTGAATACTCTGGGCCCATACTCTTTACCCTCCGCGACAAATTCCTGGCCAAGAAGAAGGCATCGATACGCGTCGATAGCGGTGAATGGAGCGAAAAGATACCACTGGATGCGGCCGGTTCGCTGGGCAATGTTATCTGTGCTGCCAATAACCAGTCCTACCAGATTGGTGTACACAATCATTTGACGCACAATTCGCTCACGAAACAGATCACATTCATACCGTTCTATTGTATGCAAAATCGTTGTCACTATCCCATTGCGCTACAGGAATTAAAACGTCCCGGTGATCCCTGGATTAAACTCGAGCCACAACAAGTGGCACCACTGTGGCCCAAAACAGATTCCGGTCATAAATTAATTGTTAGAGTTGACGGCAAGGTGACGCCAGCCTTTGACTACACCGAGGTGACATGCACCCTGCTCCAGTTGGTAGATAGCCCATATGGTGGTATTTTCGTCGATGTGCAGACCACTGAGGGTGGCGTTTATATCACCTTTACCGAGTACAAACCAAAAATTGCACCAGGTCTCATTATAAATCACACCCAAACGGAACTGGTTTACTATGAGAAGAACACGGACGTGCGCAAAACCTTGAAACCATCTCATTGCACACTGTTTGCCTGGACAGATCCCACAGGACCAAAGTTCCTGGTCTTTGGCAAGGACAAGCAGGAATCCGATTTGCGGCGTGATGAAATTGCTAATGTTACGTAAGTGTTTGCTTTCGTCATTTTTCGAAAAATTACTGCAGTTACTCATGGTTATGCTTCTATTTCAGCTTGGAGGATGACAGTTCCGCGTACTGGGTATCTTTCCTGGATGGCATGCAGCGTGTGCTGCTTATCACAGACCAGAAACAAATCGCAGAGCGCACAGAGAGCACAGCCGCACTGCAAACAATCACCCAGAGCATCGATTTGCATATACATGGCATTGGTTTCTCTCTGGTTAATAATGAAACCGGAGTGGATATATTTTATTTGGGCGTGACAAGCTCGGGCATTGTGTGGGAGAGTCGTAAACCGAATAAGAAACGTTTCAAGGAGATGACCATACATGAAACAGAACTGATCGAAGCCGAATATCAGCGTTATCTTATGAATAAATCGGTTAACGTGGTGCAATGCTATAAATTGGAAAATAAATTCCCGGTACGTTATTTGCGTAGTATTCCACTTGATATTTTTCAATAAAATTTTAATTTGTGTCTATGATTTACAGATTGATTTCGAAAACATGAGGCTTTTCAAGACGTGCGATCGTCGGTTGAAACGCAGCTTTTATCCAGCCATTTGGATGTCGATAAATTCATCACCATACCAGAAGCAGCTGCACGTTAAAATCAATCGTATACAGGTGGATAATCAGCTGCTCGATCCTATATTCCCTGTGGTATTGGCACCCATCCCGCCGCCAAAGACTATAGCGAGCAGCACGACAATGAAACCGTTCATTGAATGCAGTGTGGTGCAACGTGTAATGCCCAATTCGGATGTGAAACAGTTCAAGTACGCTTCTATACTGATACAGGAGTTCCACTTTAAGGTGGACATAGTATTCCTTACCGCCTTTTCAGAGATGTTTGCAGCGGAAATCAACGATATGCAGGCAGCAAAACTTTTCCGCAGCGATGTGGAAAGCATTGAGCTGCCACTTGCCGTCCACTTTGAAGAGCATTCGCTGCAGGAGCAAAAGAACTTTTACGATAATTTGCATTTGGGTCCACTCAAGATACATGTCAGCTTTACCATGGCTGGTTCCGATTCAAAGGCGCTGCCTGGCATCTTGGGCGCTTTGATAAAGGGCGTGGGCGTTACTCTAACCGATGTCAATGATGTGGTCTTCCGTTTGGCCTTCTTCCAGCGTGAATATCAGTTCTTTACACAGGGACAGCTCATTTCTGAGATCACGTCACATTATACCGGACAAGCTCTGAAACAGCTCTATGTTTTGGCTCTGGGCTTGGATGTGCTGGGCAATCCCTATGGCCTCGTCGTGGGCATCAAGAAGGGTGTCGAGGATCTCTTCTATGAACCTTTCCATGTAGGTCATGCATAATTGTATACCCTTTATTTTATAACTATAAATAATGTTTATTCAAATTGTTTAGGGCGCCATTCAAGGACCTGGAGAATTCGCTGAGGGTCTTGTGCTGGGCGTCAAGTCCCTATTTGGCAATACGGTGGGCGGTGCAGCTGGCGCCATGTCCAAGTAAGTTCCATTTTATTAACATTGAGACTATAAAATGTATTTTAATGGCGCTTTAATCCACGCAGAATTACGGGCGCCATGGGCAAAGGTCTGGCTGTTTTAACCTTCGACGAAGATTATCAGCGCAAGCGGCGTCAGGGCATGAACAACAAACCCAAGAACTTCCATGAGGGTCTGGCGCGTAGCGGCAAGGGTCTGGTGATGGTGAGTTAACGGCACACAAACCTCATAATCCAAATCAAACCTCATCATCATTATCAATTTGTGGTCAACAGGGCTTCGTGGATGGTGTCACTGGCGTGGTGACCAAACCAGTGAGCGGTGCACGTGAAGAGGGCGTCGAGGGTTTCTTCAAGGGTCTGGGCAAGGGTGCCATAGGACTGGTAGCACGTCCCACCGCTGGCGTCGTTGACTTTGCCAGCGGCAGCTTTGAGGCAGTTAAACGTGCCACCGAAACGAGCGCCGAGGCAAAACGTTTGCGTCCACCCCGTTTCATGCATATTGATAATGTGCTGCGTCCCTATTGCTATCGCGAGGCCCTGGGCAACAGAATGTTAAAGTGAGTCGATTATCTATATATATATATATATGTCAATTAAATCATTATATCATATAGCTTTTGAAATTGATGCACAGTTAGTCTCAAACGCACGCTGCTTCTAAACAAAATTATGCAATTATCAAACATAGAACTTTCAACACTCTAACAAACAAACAAACAAACAAAAAATACATTAACAATTTTTGGTTTCTACAGCTGCGCAGATAATCCCACCAATTAATCCATCACCAACTGCAGAATTAAAACGTATTTACCACTAACATTGCATGCCTAAACACTTGTATATAACTATAACTATATAGTGAGTTTAATCCATAGCTAGATATGTGTGATAAACATTTATTGTATATTGTATATATAATAATAAATGTAGATGTTTGACTTAGTTTTTAGATCGTGCCAAACTTTAACCAATTTGAAAGCAATAAATTAAACAATAAATCTATATTTAATTTACCCTTGTCACATTTGAATGATTTGCCGCCGCTTAGGGAGCTGGATAAGGGGAAATTTGCGTCCACCGATAGCTTCATACACGTCGAGGAGATTGTACAAAAGCTAGAGTATCTGCTAGTCACCAATCATCGACTGATCTACGCTCAACGCAACGAAATGTTTGGTGTTTGGGTGGTAAGTATTGTAACCCTTATGGGAGGGGTTTTTAACAATATTATTATTAATATTTTATTTGAATATTTGCAGTCACTGTGGTCATATCAGTGGGAGGAACTTTCCAACATTGATACCACCCAACGTGGCGTCCAGTTATCGGTGAAGCGTACGGGGAAACGTGTACTGGGACTGTTCACATCGAATGATTCGCCCAATAAACTGGTTCTGGTTCCCGATGAGCGTAAACGTGAAACATTGATCGGTATAATCCAAACTCAACGAAGGGACAGCAGTGAATATCACATGCCGGGATCGCGTTATGTCTCCTACTCATAGAATTGAATTTAAATCACATGATAAACTATAATCATTCGTCTCTTTGATATGATATTAATGTATGTAAATTCTGAACGTAAATGTTCAAATGCTTAAATCATTGAGAGCATTGGACAAGCTACCTCGTGCGCTTTAGTCTATAGTCTATACACACTCAAACTCACCCACACACACACAGACACACCAAACACTCTCACGCATACTCTCTCTCACACAGGTAAGAGAAGAAACACATTCAGTACATAGCATACCTTATGTATATTAACAAAATTTATGTTTCTCTTTTTGATAATAAAAAAATTTTATGTCAATGTTGAAATGCGCACACATAGTTTATAATATAGTATATAGTTTATAATATAGTATATATATAGTATAATATTTTATGTTGTCACTAGCCTAACCAAAAGGATTCTACTTCATCTGCAGCTAGACCTTTTTGAGGAAGCTGCTCGGTGGCGGTGAGAGCGGCATTATGGGCTCATAGTTGTTGCAATTATCGCTCTCCCGCTCACAGAAGGAGGTGAGCGAGGCCAGGGCATTCGCCGCCAGTGCCTCCACGCTGAACATAGTCGATAGATGGCCGCTGCTCTCGAACTGATTGATAATCATGTTGACCTTACTCTTTGCCTCCGCCTTGAGGCATGGCGATCCTGGATTGCTGCTATGATGCTGATGCTGTTGCTGCAGCTGTTGCTCCGTTTGGCTGCCATCACAGAGATCGAGTCCATTGAGCAGATTCTCCTTTTCGCTCTGCTTACACTTGGCATTCGTCGGTGAACTGCCGGCCATAGTACGTGTACTGTTGTTGGAGCTGCTGCCGTTGCTGCTGCTGCTGCTGCTGCTATTGTTGTTGTTGCTGCTGCTGCTATTGCTGCTGGATTTGTTGAGGCGACTGAGAAACCAATTTCTGGCCAACTTATCACAATCTTTGCTCGGCGATGATTTCTGTGCACTTGCATCCGCTTTGCGCTGCTTCTTCTGCTCCTTGAGCGACGACGATGTCGGAGTTAATGCCAGCATTTCTGGTTCACTATTGTCACAGGCTGTGTAGCTCTTCTTCACCGCTTTCTTGAGACGCTCCGGACTGGACAGCTGACTAGACAACTCGCTGTGCACCGTCTTGACCTTGGCCTGAAAATCGAGGGCAAGACTGCCATGCAGGCTCGATGGCTGTGGCTGTGGTCTCAGCTCGCCACCGTTGAGCAGCTCAGAGGTTTCCACCTCGCCGCCATTGCACTCATCCTCCACCAGCTGGTGCAGCGGCTGTGGTGGACACTTTGGTATATCGTATTCAAAGCGTTTGGCCAACGCATTGGGACTGTTGGATTTGTCGGGTAGGCGCGGTGGCGATGCCTTTGTCTCGCCAAAGTTGTAGATGGGCGATGGTTCCTCGTAGATGCTGTCCGTGTGGGATGGCGAGGGCGTGACATAGGACTTCTTGAGCAGCGGCGGCGTGGGCAGCTTTCGCAGCATTTTCAATGTGGGCGGTAGTGCATCACCACGTATGGCCGCCTCAATGGCGTGTATCCATTCTTTGGCATCGACCTCGTTGTTCGCCTGATACACAAATTTCTTGCCCGGATCAGCGGTGGTAATCTGAAAGCAAACATCACGCCGTTTGCCCTCTCCAAAGTGTTCAATCTCTATGGCCGAGGACTTGAGATACAGGCTGCTGCTGGGACGACAGGCGGTGGGTCCATCCGCATAGCAGAGCATCCAATCATTCAATATGCCACAATAATATTTCTTTGTCTGATCAAAGAATAAACGCTTCTCAATGCGATGCAACTGTCCGAATTTGGTGGAACGCTGCAGCACCAGATGCCCGGCAGGCAAATCCGCATAGGGGCAATTGATATAGAGCTCATGGGCAAAGACCTGTTGCGTCTCCTCCTCCCTGTCCTCCGGATCATCCTGCTGCTGGCAAATGTCATAGAGCTGCTGCTCCGCCTGTGTTGCTGCTGCATTGAGTTGATGTTGCTGCTGCTGTTCAAGCTGATGTTGCTGTTGGCTGTTGGAGCAGCGAAAGGTTTTATCACTATTCAGGGATGGATTGCTGCTTAGATCGATGTACTCCCGCGAGGCGGTAACTGCAATTAAAGTCAATTATAGGAAAATCTAAAAAAAAACGAAGAAAAAAGACCATATGCACTTAGACACTCACGCGAGTTCCTGGACGAAGTGGCAGATAATGTTGTTGCCGTTGATGTTGTTGCTGCTGCTGCTGCTGCTGCTGCTGATGTTGCTGCTGTCGAGGACAACATCTCCAGATAGCAACCGGTCTCAGCGCCCACTTTATTATCCACATACTCACTGGCTGCAACATTCGATTTAATGACTGTCATCGGCAGCACTTGTTGCTGCTGCTGCGTTGTTGCTGTTGCTGCTGCTCCTGCTGCTGCTGCTGCTGCTGCTGTTGTTGCTGTTGCTGTTGATGTTGATGTTGTTGGTGTCGCCTGTTGGTCTGCTGCATAGTTGGCAATAAGCTGATCGCAGCGTTGCAGCAGCAACTGTGTCTGCTCGGCGGCAGTGACATGGAACAAATTCGATGTGTTCTCGTACTCTGATGTCTCCAGTGAGGCACGAAAGTGTGCACGCACATCTGCAACATAGAAGCAACAATTACAACAATTACAACAACAATTACTACAACAACAACAAACAACAAATTGTAAGTTGCTTTTACTTTGATTTCCCTTCTTCTTGTTGTTTGCTTTTAACAAACTTTTAACTACAATTCTAATACTAAATATGTACGCCAGACATCGCTCGCATCATTGGCTATTAATTCTTTTTCTGCTTTTTTTTCAATTTTTTTTCCAATTTTTTTCTATTTTTTCTTGTTGTTTAGTTGTTGATTTTGCAACGCCTCAGTGACTTTAATGGCACGCTGCATGGCGCAATTTCCATATGTTGCTGAGGGGGGGACAAACAACTGGAACTTTTGTGTTGTAGCAATTAGTAGCCACTGTTATGAGTCATGTTTAAAGTCAGCAAATCCCCCATCTCCTAAACTACAACATATAATATATATACATATACTATACACACATTCTGACCTCATAAAACCAACTGAAACACAGAGACAACAGACAGACAAACAGACAAAAAGAAAGACAGAAAGACATTGAGACATACAGATGGAGTCAACTGCGAATTGACCGCAGCAATTAAAAGTAATTTCACTGTAGCAACAACAACAACAACAATAAGAGCTACAAAAAATTTATATACAGTCCAGTTTTTTTCTTCAAGTTCCTGCCCAACTTGTGCGCTCTTTAAGTGGCTTTAACGGTAATCTTAAAACAAAAGCAACAACCACAAAGAGTCACTAAAATTTTGTTGTATTTTTTTGTTTTGTTTTTTTTTGTTTTGCGCAGAAATCTTGTTAAAAACTTCAACACGCACACACAAGCTCATATGTAATTAGTTTAAGAATTTCAAAAATTCACTCACACACCACAAAGCACTCTAAATACGCTTTTAAAGAGTTATCTTCAAATTCAACTATATTCTATATAATATGATATACTAATTTAGTTAATTCTTCGTACGTTTACGTTTACGCCATATGTTTGCCAACTTGCGCATTTTGCCTTAAAAATTTTGAAATTTTATACCAAAAACACAACAGAAATTTACATGTCAAAAGTCTAGCGCCTACTACTATACATATATATATATATATTGATATGCAGTATATCAATTACTAATGATTAAAGCTTTGCAGCTGTTTTGGTTCCTATAATTGAATAATATATATGCATCAACTGTAATTGCAGCTGTGTTTCTTCTATTGAAAGCATCTGCTTTAGCAAATTTCCTATTTATGAAACTGAAACTGAGCCTTTAATATGGCAGCTAGATGGCATACTAAGCCGATTAAAGTCAGATTCATTATATGCAATCATGGGACCAAAGTTTCATAAGACAAGCTCTAGAATTTTCAGCGAAGATATGAGTTTTAGTAAATCTCTCTTAAAGTTCTTATCTATAGAATGCAAATTTCGCTATGGCTTAAATTTAGGTTTTATATACGAATAGTTCTTGATGCTATAAAAAACCCATCTCTCTATCTCTCTCTCTCTCTATCTCTCTCTCTCTTTCTGAAAGATCTTATCTCTAGAATGCAATATTTGCAATGACTTAAATTTGGTTTTTATAAACGAATAGTTTTTCAATCTCTCTCAAAGTTCTTATCTCTTGAATGCAATATTTTCAATGACTTAAATTTGGTTTATGTAATGAAATAGTTCTTCATGCTATAAAAATCGTATACTATCCCAAAATACTCTACATTAAACCTCAAAAACCTTCACTAGCTTGTTAGGCGACGCCTTAACATCGCAGTAGAAAGGGCTTAAGCCAGAGCTCTAAGCGGCAAGTTTAATCTTTTTGGTTATGCGAACAGCGAATATGCAGAGTAAAAGACACAGCCAAAAAAATAAAATAAAAAAAAAGCAAAAGAAAAAAGAAAAATAAAAAACTAAAAATATGATTTAAATAAAATGTACAAGCAACAGAATGAAGACAGCGAACAAAAGCGCATTAAAAGTTACTTTCAGCCTTCAGTTTTCAATTCGACAGATGAGACGTGAGGTAGGAGAAGTTTTGGTTTTTGGGCATGAGTCAATATATCGTATGTATATCATATATATATGTATTATTATGTGTGTATTGTATATTGTCTGCAGGGTTATTAATGTTTATGCTGTGGCATACAAGAAAATTATATGCCCACAGGCCTCTAGGGGCAGTACAGATCCAGTCAGTCTAACAGTCTATCTATCAAGTCAGTCTGTATCAATGTATGTCTGTTTCTCTTTCTCTACCTACATCTCTCACTGAGACTAAGCCTTTGACTGTCTCTCCCTTCCCTTCAGTTGAACTATGTTTGTTAGATGATTTACATTTTTGCTACAGAAAACAGTCGAAATGCTAAATTAACAATGCCTTATAAATTATCTAGATACATGCTAAATGTGTAACAACATTTAGTATTGTACATTATTATTATTACTACTTAAGTTGTTGTTTTTATAGCCAAGGGTCTATAAAGATTACAATCCATTTGCCCTTTAATACACTTTTGAAAAGCGGCATTAGTAATATGCCTTGAATCAGACATTTCCTGTTCCCTGAGATCAACCACATGGTTAACTATGTATTAATATATAATGTCACTATATATTATATTATAATATTATAATTTATAATGTCATTATATATATAAAGTATATATTAATAATATAAATATACTAATTTGATTGAAATTTTCAGCTTGATTGATTAATGATGTAGAAAATAGTTTACAATTACACATAAAACCCGATTCGCCTGTTGAAAGATGAAACTTTTTAGATGGGTTTAAAACAAGTATTACTAGTGAAAAGTGTAGACATCTTTCTATTAAAATAATTAAATTAAACCTCACTTAACATTACATATTAAAATTCTACATAATGTTTCTTTAAATTTTTAGTTCAAATTACCAAAAGCTTTGAAAACTGTCAGCCCACTTAGTATAT
>JBANCZ010001530.1:0-21016 GCA_037040025.1 Sphaerogastrella javana | reverse complement strand
ATATTTGACAGTTGTCATTTTGACAGTTTTGTTTGCAGAATGTTGCTAAAAAGCATTTAGTATACAGTGTGAGTGGAGAAGGGGTTTGGCGCGAGCCCTGTGACAGTATGGCAAAACTTGTGTGTCATAGGCATTTATATATAAATAGTTGAAGGGGTATTTTTGGTTCTAATTTGAAGTGTCGTAGAGCTAACTAGACAAGAGACTATAAATTGAAAGCCATCAGACTATAGATGCACTATTTATACTATAAATATATAAAAATCTATACGAAATGTATATAATTAATAAACTTTGAAATATAATTTCTATAGATTATATAGAAATGAATGAATATTACCTTATTTGTAAGTGAGACTCGTAAAATTCGCATTGCCTGAGCTTCGATAGTGATTGTGGCAAATGCATTCAACTTTATAAGCTGCAAATTTATAACCAAAGTCAATTTAACAAGGCAAAAAAAGATCGTCAATGACGGCCGACTATTAAAACAACTTAATAAATATTTCAAAAAAATTAAAAGAAGAAAAACAAAATGTTGAGAAATATATTTAAAGGTCTTCTTCAGCTCTACACTATTTGTCATTTTGGTTAAACTCGCACAACTTCTTGATGGCTTTTGATGCCTTTTTTTTTGTTTTTTTTGGATTGTGACAAAAGCGGCGAAAATGTCATTAAACATGTTGTACCCATTAAGCGAATATTCATTTAGCCAAATTAATTAACTTGTTGTTCTTAGCGACAACAATTACCGAGAGTGAAAAGAACGCTTCCATCATCATAAAATATTTCGTCGATGATGCGTGAAAATTAATAAAAATTAAATACGCGAATACACCCCCGAAAACGAATATAAACCAAACGATTTATACTTCCTACATGCATGAATACATATAAGAAATATATAAATGGAAAAAGATGATATTATACTCAGCTGTTCAGCTCGAGGCCATTAAATCATATTAAAATATGATAATTGTGAATTTCACCCAGTGTATCGTAAATAATCGTGTCGCATGCGAGTGCTGCATTCGGACAAGTGTAAGTCGTGATTCAAATTGACGTGTCAACAATTAACATAACTCTCAATGAATGTATTATACTCCTCCTACACCACCACAATTCCTGGATCCTCTGATCAAAAATTCAATCGTTTTTGGTCGGTTCTGCCCACGCCTTTGAATTTCCGCATTTTGATCGAGCGACAAGAGATGCACTTTAGCGCATTCTCCAAGAGTTCTCAGTTCTCAATTGTCCAATTCTCTCGTTGTGTCTCTTCTGCTCATCAAATATCTCTGTTCGCGAACTCGTAAATTGTATGCTGAACCAGTCATACGGGCTCTACGACCCGGTCAAAATTCAGCGCCTGATTTGTTATGGGCGTGGGCGAGTGATACTTTTCTTTCTTTTTTTTTTTTTTTTTGGCTTGTGAAAGAACTTTATTTTGGTTTATAAATATTTGAAATTGCTTTATATTTGTTGTTGTATTCTGAAGAAATAAATAAACTAATAAATCATTATGTTAAATTGGCACAATGTACGGTCCCAGAGATTGAGAAAATGAGAGAGAGAGTGAAAATTGAAAATAGAAATGAATAGGTATGGAAATGGAAACACATGTATGTGGAAAATGCTTGGCATGTTCGCTGTCATCTCAGCCTCAAGTTTACATCTGCTTTCATGCCATTAAGGCGCTCACACCGAGACACACATACGTAGATACTCCGTCAACAAGAGATCAGTATGTTTTTTAGTGGATTGCTTGCAAAAATAAACTAACTGATCCATGGGATTAACTTGGAGGTAGTTTTGTTTATAGAGAGCTTACGAAATAAAAATAAAATGAAATTCTATGCATGAAATATTTTTCATGACCTGCCATTTAGTGGCTTGTTAAGTTGGCTGCGGCTAATATTGACACTTGTGGCTTGTTAAGTTGACTGCGATTGACAATTTGATGCCTCCAACTTTAAATTTTAACTTGTAGTTTGGGTAATATTCATTCCAAAAATATAACTTCTCTACAAATAATATAATTAAATCTTGGACAATTTTGATTCTATATATTCCATTTTAATTTTGTTAATTTTTTTTTTCGATATTTTTAATAGGTCTATTTTTAGATTCAAATCTTGATGGGCTGTCTGCAGATTTTTAGCTTTTACTCAAGTAATTTCCGCTGCTTTATGCATATATTTCTCATTTTCATTCACAAAGCAGACAAAAGGCGGCATGCAAATAAAATATGTAAATTTTATGTGGCAAAAAAAATGAAGGCAGGCAAGTGAAAATGCCAAATTTAATGTTATACTTCAATAAAAACTGTTGGCCCTGCTGCAGATGAGGCAGCATATGCTTAGAGCAGCAGCAGCAGCAACTGTATGTACGTGTGTGTGTGTGTGTGTGTGTGTTGCACGTCCGCATTCTTGCATCGAACATTAATTTACAAAATATTAACAACATAAGAAAGAGACAGCAGCAACATGCAGCTGAGTTTGCAGGAGCTGAGACTGCTGCTGGGGTAGGGGCGGCTTCGGGGGAGGGGTACTACAAGAGCGCCAACTTTTTATTAATTGCATTCAAGCGACAAATTTCGCATACAAAAATTTGTGCATGCACAGCAAATAAAGTTGCAGGCGGAGCCATCAGCAACATCATTATCGCCAGCAACAGCAGCAGCAGCAGCAACATCATTATCTGCTTCCCTTGTTGCAAATGCAACTGCAACACATGCAAATTGGCTGCCATAGTCAATGACAAGTGTATGTCAACCAAAATGAGGCAGCAAGGGAAGGGAGGGCACACTGGCAGCAGCAGCAGCAGAAGATGTTGCTGCTGTTGCTGTTGCTGTTGCTTCGTCGTCAGCAACATCGTCGTGTTGCGTTTGTGACAGTGGCAGAGCCAATAAATAACAAGTGAAAAACAAATGGAAAATATTAAAAACTGACGGATGAGCTGCGTTTGTCTGCCCATCCACTCATCTCCCTAGTTCTTGCAGCGCCCCCCTCCAACACTCTCAGCCCTGCTCCACCACGTCGTGCCACTTTTTTTGGGGCGCAACGTAGCGAAAGACAAATGAGAACAAGCTGCCGCCTCACTGGGGCCTTAGGGGCAGCAGCAACAACAGCAACACAAACAGCAACAGCAACAACAGCAACAGTTGCAGTCGTCATGCGCCAAGTTCAATGCTTGCAATAGATCACAGTGGTACAAAATGAATATGAAAATGTTGATTAAATTAGTTGAAAGAAAAACTAATGAAATGAACGTGCAATTATTTTGTATAAATATTTTTTGACAAATTAAAAATATTTAAAATTTATTAAAAATTTTGTATTTGCAAACTTTTTTACCATGATGAAACATAAAACTTCAGGCCACTGTGCGTATGCACTTGTGTTAAGATTTGCAGTGCAACTTACAGGCAATTGAGAGAAGTCTGCTAATGTCTCTATTAAGGCAAATGGGGGGTATGAGAGAGAGAAAAGAAGAGAGAGAGAGAGAGAGAGAGAGAGAGAGAGAAAGACAGCGAGAGAGAGAGAGAGAATGAGACAGAGACAGAGAGAAAGAGGGAGAAAGAGCTGAAGTTGTTGGTTATATGTAGGAGAAAGAGTTGGCCAAGTCAAAGCAATAAAGCAGCGATTCATAATTCATGCATAAGTTTTCGTTTATATGTCTACGCATACGAATTCATTTTCGAAAAATAATTTTCGATCTCGATGTTTGATTGCTGCATAATTTAATGCTGATGAGCCGCGTTGATGGGCCGTGAAAGGCATTTTACATAATAAAACGAATATAAACACCAAGTGTCCAAAAAAACAGAAAAAAAATTTTAAAATATACCAGCAGCTATATATATATATGTGTGTGTGTGTGTGTGTGTGTATGTGTGTGAGTGTGTGTGTGTATCTATGAGTTGTATAAAGAAATTTGAATAAATATAAAAATTGCTGTAAATCACAATCAAGCCAATCGAAGAGAGATAGACACAGCAGATACACCCACTATTTATAATTCCCTCTCTCTAACCATGCTAGAGCCCTCTCTCTACCACTATCCCTAGCGCTCTCTCTCCCTCTCTCTCTCCTTCTCTCTCTCTCTCTCCTTCTCTTTCTTTCCTTCTGCGTCTGTGTTCCATTTCATGGCGACTGCCAGTCGGTCGCGACACTTTGTCGCCCTGCGACAGTTTCATCATTGAATCAGCTCAAGTTTTAGTGCTGGGTGCTGTATATGTGTATATACATATATATATAGGGAGAGTGAGCAGTAGAACTATGAACATATTTATGGCCAGTGTCTGTCATATATTTGTTTTATAGCACACAACATTTTCAAATTGAGCGAAAAACATTTCATTATGAGACAGTTTACAAAATTAGAACAAAAGGCCAGCCATGGCCCAGCCACAGCCCAAAGCATATAACTAGCAGCAAAATGCTCAAGACAATTAGCTACAACAACAACAACAACAAAAACAACTACAACAAAAACAACAACTGCGAAATGCAGCAGCTACATCTAAAAGATACAAATGTATCTATTGCACTTTAACAACTATCTATCGCACTCTGTCGCTATCTTTCTACCTCTGTCTCTCTAAATATATATATATATAAATTGATACATAGATACAAATGTATCTATTGCACTTTAACAGCTATCTATCGGTCTCTGCACCTCCACTTCTTTCACTGCTTTCATATGTATTCAGCTAAAGATCAGAGGCCTTAACTTGTTGTATGAAATTGTCGTCATCGTTGCCTATCCACTGTGGCTGACAGTGGAACGCTGTGCCATAAATAATAGCCAAAAATAAATGCGACGACACAATTTGTGTTCGTATTAAAACAACTCATAAATCGACCTGAAATTGTTATAAAATAAAGATTGCCAAAGATGAATTCATCAAAATATACAAGCAGCGACAAATATACGCATGTGCTAGATGCTTGCTTCGATTAGAAAATGTTGTGCTATTTTTGCCTCAGTAAATATCATATATAAATAATATCTTATTAAATAATAGGTTTAGTATGGTACACATTTTTGTTTCAGGTTATGATTTAATGTGAATAATATTTAATATAATAATAAAGCAATATGCAGAGTTTATTAGTATAAACCATGAATTTGCGTCTCTTCATTTATATTAAAATCTATAGCTTGAGTATATGCTATATTTAAGCTATATATATCTGTATTTATTAGAGCGAAATTCGATTTATTTTCGACCTCACTTCCAATTGAATCAGAGTGTAATTAAGTTAGAAATTTTAAGACAAATTATTACTTTAAATGCATGTTAATTAATTATACTACTTCATTTCGTTTCAGGCAATGCCGGTATCTACTTGGTATAAGGTAAGTCATTTTCTCTCCAACTTCATCAACACCAAATACTTGCCCTATCGACTAGTTGACCCTTATTTTCGCAATGCGATCGTGTCTTGTGGCCGATTCGTTTATTTATTTAAAATTTTATTGAGTGCAAAGGCAGCAAAATGCGGTGCAAATCTATGCATAGAAATAAACGCCAGCATTTTGCAATAATTTACTTTATTGTGGCGTGTGGCGAGTGGCAGTGGTGAGTGGGTAACAAAACATGCAGCATACACAATTTGAAATTCAAGCAGCCAAAGCCAAGAGCCAAAAGCCACAGCCAAATAGCCACAGATAGTCAGAAAGTCAGAGAGTCAGGGAGTCAGAGTTAGAGTCGAAGTTGGAGGCAAAGCGTTGACCAATGGCTGCCAATGCCATAAACAAAACGCGAGACAACAACGACAACATGCGGCAACAACAACAACATTGCAACAAAAAGTGGCAGACGCAACAAGGCAACAAACATTCTCAACATGAGCAGCTGATATTTCACATAAACGACATAAACACTACGTGCAGCGCGGATTTTGCGGATTGCAGATCACTGCGAAGGTGTAGCTGCAACGGCAATTGCAACCGCCGCAGCAACATCAACAGCAGCAACAGCAGCAGCAACAGCAGAAGCAGCAGCAGCAGCAGCTACTTGCAACTGTAGCAAAAGTGCAGAACCTCTGCCTCTGCTGCATGCATGCCCCTAGGTTTGTGGCAAACAGCGCCCTGACGACGCCGCCATTGCCAACGCCATTGCCAGCAGCAACAGTTGCTGCCACCACCAACTACTGCCACAACAACAACTAACAACAACACCAACAGCAACAACAAGAAGAAGAAACAGAGCCACTGCCACAGCTCGAGGAGCAAATATATCAAATGCGATCGATCGCCAATGTCGGGAGCTGTTCTTGTGTTTTCATTTTTGTTGAGCTGCAGCAAACAGCGCAAAAATAACGATAACAAATGCATAAAGTCGACTATTGAATACACTAAATATTTAAAAATATTTTATACAATTTTCTAGATAAAGTCAAATTAAATTTATTGGAAATGTAAAACAATAGAATGATAACATAATACAAGAAAACTTTTCAAATTATGGGAATTTATTATGTCTTAAACAAATAATTGAAAGTTTAATATCAATCAAATTTATACAATTTTGGATTGTTATTTAAATAATATAAAAATGTTAATTTGGTCATACATATTATTAGAATATAGAAGCTTAAAAAAAAAGTACACACAAAAGTTCACTTTCGTTGTATAGATTTATAAAATGTAAATTCAAATAATTTAAATTTTCATTTAGATAAACCCAATTTCTACTTCCATTTATGATGTATTTGATGAGCCATTCAAAAACGTTACAAGCATCACAAAAAGTCGTAGCAACTCTCACTGGAAGTTCCTCCAATTGAAGGAATGTAAATCCAATTTGATCTGTGCCGAATGCTTTTTTTTGTGCCAAGTTGCAGCCACTGCAGCAGCGAAACTATGGTAACTTTTAGCGAGTTGAGATCTGAGATCGCTGGGATGGCAGTAGGAAGTTGTTGTTGTTGTTGTTTTTATTGTTGTTGTTGCTGCTTGGCCTGGCTTTGGCTTGGATAACTTGACCAAGTTGGCTACCTTATTCGCTTCGATCCGATTGGCATTGGCAGCGGCCGCTCAAAACTTTGAACTGTTGCGCGGAAGACTGCGAACTTGTGCCGGCTTTCAGTTTGTTGTGGTTATCAAAGGACAAACGGACAGAGATGGTGGAGACAGTAGGGACAGACAGACAGACAGTCAGACAGACAGACACACAGACAGTCAGACGCACAACGTGTATAAGCATTTGTGTTGTTATTGTTGCTGTTGCTGTCGCTGTTGCAACTGCAGGCGTAGTTGCATGCAACAAGGCAATAACAACAACAACAACAACAACATTATCAACAACAACAACAAGCGACAGCATGGCGACACTTTTTTGTTCGCCTTCGTATTGTGTGCAGTTTTTTGGGCAAATGCTACGATTTCCAAACATGATACGACCAGAGGCCCATCTAGACCTGGCCTCAGGTTGTAGCATAAAGCATTGGAATTATATACATTGAATTAGAAATTTTTAAACTTAATTTTTAGTACATTTCAACGACTCGAATTAGCCTTGAAAATGTCGAGCAATAAATATATTTGAACATCTAATTTATCAACTAAGAATTTGAATTTGAACCTGGTCAAACATGTCCGCTGAAGCATCTAAAGAATCTACGGACTTGTCCCATGTCGAATACAGTTTCAGGCCCATTATGTTCAACAATGATCCAGCACTTGAGCAGGACACTTCGTCGACAGGGCGTCGGAATCTCAAGAAGTGGCTTGGTCGAATGGTGCGTGTGAGTCTGAAGAACAAATACACAATGATTGGTATTTTTAGCTGTACGGATCAAAACGAGAATGTGGTATTGGCCAAATGTGACACATATATTCCGGGGGCAGAGGAGCCTGTATTCTATGGCAATGTTGTGGTGCCAGGCAAGGATATTGTATGCTTTGAGGTAGATATGCCAGTGGAGGAGGTGCAGTAGACATGAACAAAAAAAATTCAAAAACAATTTGAAATTTACAAATCAAACAATTTTTATTTCTGAAATTTTAAAACAATATATATTAAAATTATGAAAGAAATAAATAAATTAGTGAAATAATTTTCGAAATAATTTTTCGAAAAATTTTTCAAATATTTCTAAAAAAATGTTTCAAGGTTTTTTTATGGTCATGTCTATCAATTGTGCGATCAGCATGATCAACTCAATAACTTTTCCAGCTGTCCAAGCTGACCCCACAATGTGCCATATATCATTTCGCAATGCCAAGTCATGATTCTCATATGGACAGATTTATCTTTGGCTCAATTCCATTCGACCATTGTGCTGGAGGACACGCTTCGATCCAGATTTCAGTTTTAGTTTTTTTTTTTTTCGTGTGCGTATTGTTCCATCATGGCTGTTCGCTTGCTCTGGCTCTGGCTCTGGGTCTGGCCTGTATGTCATCTATAATATGGAACGATGTTTGCTGCTTATTGTTTTACTTTGAAGGCGACATTTTTTGAGTTTGCTTTTCTTTTTTTTCCTCCTTTTTTTGCATTCTGTTCTGCTTGTCGAAGTCTAGAGATGCGCAGACTCGACTGGAGTAGGTGCCTTTATTTATGTTTATAGCTTATGAGACACGACGACACTGCATTGCATTAGCTGTAGCTACCAAGAGCACCAGTAGAACCGCGAAACCCACAGAGCTGCTGCTCCAGATGTATACTCTTCAATGCTCTCTCTGCTCGTGCTTCTACTCCTGCTCTCCTCCTGCCCCAATAATGGCGCACAATGTGATTTTGCGTTGACATTTTGGAATTTGGTAAGCGCGCGCGTTCATGTCTCATCAGCTTGTTAGGGCATCGAAAATGCAGCAGCTGCCGGGACTAAGGGGGGACGGGCGAACGGTTGTAGTTTGTGGACAGTTTTTGGACACGGAACGAGAGAGATGTCCATCGCAATTGTCTGCTGTTAACTGAGTTAGTAGCTGCTGTTGCTGCTGGCAGGAGCTTCTGCTGCTGGACCAGTTTCTCCTTGGTTTTCAACGTTTAACGATGCTCCATGTGCATTTTAGCTATGGCTTTGGACCAGGCTAAGGCAATGACTGTGGCTTTGGATCTGAGTTGACTCTGGCTCTTGGGTTTTCGCTCTTGCTCTTCGATTTGGTTTACTCTCGCCACGCGTGCGCATTTAATGAAATTTATTGGTGGCAGTGCTCTGGAATTTTGGGCTTGTGTTTTGTGTCTGTCTATCACTCCACTCGCTCCAGTCGCCAATTGGGGCTCCAGTTACCTCATTCATTCGATCTCTCTCTCTCTCTTTTTCTTCCCTATCTGCCTCTCGTTCACTCTGTGTTCCATTGTTTTGGCCTCTTGATCGTTCGATCGATCGCAACCAAACTTGCAACTTTTTTCCTCTCGAATTTTTGTTTTTTTGCTCTTCTCTTTTAAATATTTTATCAGTTTTTGCAGTTTGCTGGAAGCCAATGATAAGCATCGCTGCGCTTTTACCCCTAGACCGAGTGTTACTCTACAGTCTCTGCTCATTTTCTCAACTTTTTTTTCGCGTAATGAGTTCGTTTCACAGCCACATCGTAGCTGCTGAAGTTTTGGCAGCTTCAAACAGACAATATCATTAGCAACAGTCCAAATTATTGAAAAGTTCTATAAGACGAAAAGTTCAACCAAGGATTCTAACATTCCCCTTGAAAGTCTACGTAGAATCCTTACTGTCCATGTTTTTTTTTGTGAAACAATAAACAATAAAACAGGTCAAATGATTGAAAAGATCTATAAAGCGAAATGATGAACTAAAGATTCGACCTTTCGCCTTGAAACTCTGCATATAATCCTTACCGTCCATGGTCTCAATGATATCTCTTATAAAATTTCAATAATAAAACACTATATCATCTATAGAATTTGTCAATTTCCGTTAAACTTTGGCTACTGAAATGAAAATCGTTATTCAAACTCCAAATCAAAATCGACCAAAAGGGAAAACAAACTACTGTGCTGACGGTTTTGCATTGCCTAAAAAAAAAAAGAAAAAGGATAAGTAGTAGTCGCATAATATCGTATTTCATATAATATTAAACTCTGGCGATTTTGTGTTTTTAGCTTCTGTTGACTGCTCAAACGTTTTGCTGGCCATATCAAATGCCCAAAGATCGAAAAGCAGTAACAAAAAAAGGAAAAAACTTGCATACAGTGAGGCAAATTAAGTCGAACATGTGTCGGAAAAGAGTTTTTGGTTAATAAGCGGGGAATGGAGGGAAATCTGTTACCTTGGAGACTGTGAGATACCGCCGACAAATTTGAAATACCGCCACAAAAAAAGAAAAAAATAGTAGAAAGAGTGAAAGGCAAATCAGAAGTTGCTTAATTCCATGTGAAGAGCCTAAAGAACAGAACTGACTTTGTGTTTATAGTTGATGTTGTTGGTGTGGTTGTTGTAGCTTTAGAATGTTGCTTCTTCTTCTTGTAGCTGTAGCTGTAGCTCTTCTTGTCTTCCAGACGAACTGACATTCAAATTAAATTGGATTAGCTGCGTTCCCTTGTCAATCTGCGGCCCAAAAAGAAAAAGAAAAACAGAAAAACAAAACTAAAATAAAGCCAGCGAATCTACCCGAAAAAAAAATCGTGCGGAACTCTGAGCTCTCAGTTGCTAAGTTTCTCAGTTACTCAGTTACTCAGTTACTCTGTTTGAGAATAATTCTCTGGCGCAAATCTCATGCGGCTGACAGTGACATATTTTGTGACAGCTGATGGAATATACTGGAGTTGGGTTCTGCTTTTTTTTCGGCTCTACATATAGCGCAAAAACAAAAAAAATTGCCCTAGCTGTATTTATACATATACCATACGATACGATATAGTCTGATCCATCATCGGTCTGTGTGCAACAGGCAGTGTCAACTTTATTATAATGTGTGGCTCTGTGGAGTCCCAGAGTGTGTAGCTGCGACTGGCGGCACCATTTGATCGTCACGTCACTTGGTAGAGTCTCCACTTCACTCCACTCCGACTTCAACCCATTCCAACTTCACTCCACTCTACTCTACTTCACTGCACCCTCTCTCTCTATCTCTGTCTCTCTCTCTCTCTCTGAAGCTCTGACTGCCTGCTAATCCTTTTCGCAATGACTTGACAGCTGCCTGGCATCCTTCTTAAATTTCGCGGTGCCATCAATCAGACGAATGTTCGCTTCTTGGGGCCCATAAGGCAAACTATACGTAATACACATACATATATACAAATATACATCCGATATGGCATTGCTACTCTTCGCGCTAATTAGTCACTCGAGCAGTCAGTGGATCATTTGATCAGTTGATCATTTAGTCACTTAGTCAGTCAGTTAATCAGTCAGTCTCTGTGCTTAGTAGCTGGCTACTGGGACGGACAGACAGACACTTGGACAGTCGACAGATAACGCTGCTGTCGATCAGCCTGAGCTTCAGACTCTCTGCTCATTGTGCGTACTTAGTGGCTGCTAGTGATCAATCAATGATGATTAATGCAAATGCAAGGTCAGCAAATTGCCTATCTATACTATACGTACCGACTTGCTGTTCCATCACTTCCAATTCCACTTCCACTACCACACACATCAATCATTCATTAGCAGCTCAAGTTGTCAGCTTTCCCTAGAAATAAATAAAATGAAACGTAGGAAATTCCAATGTTCTCGTATTGCAAGCTGTCGCCTTTGATTGGAGCTACTCAAAGCTGTTGCTATATCAAATCACCTGTTGCGCTTGATTCTGATTCTGATTCTGATTTTGATTGCAATTTGCAATTTGCTATTGCATTGCTATAAGCTTAGCTAATTAATTTGATAATTGACTGCACACTAAGACTGTGGATGGAAGGTCTTTGATGGACATACCTCGCTCTTACAGCCACAGATCAAAGTCGCCAGCAGCAAATCCGCTGCAGATGGAATAGATGATGGAATAGAGCTCCATCTCTTTGCGAACTGTAGTCTTAGTGTCTTGGTCTCTTTTTGTGGCAATGAGTTGAAGCAACTATCTGTAAAGCATCTTGACAAAATCCTGTTTGCAGTCGGTTGAGTGTAGAGCATCGTCTGTGCCTGATCAAGAGTAAAATGCACACAGATATTGAATGCAATTATTCATTTGATTGATGCTGGCGACGGCAGCAGGAAGAGATCAGCCTAACAGTTATTGTAAATGAAGCATAGGATTTAGTATACATATCTCTAATTTTACCTACACACTTTCTGACTTTACCTTTTTTTCGCAGCCCTAAATTGCCGCTAAATCTTGACCAACAAAACGCCTCTCTTCTAAAACAACTTCTATCCAAAAGTCAAGGTGAATTCTCTTCGTTTTTCCGCCCTGCGTGTGTCAATGCTTCAAATCTGCTCAAGCTATTGGAAAAACAAAAGATTTTTCCTCAACTACCTGCCACAACTTTCACTATTTGAGGACAGACGCAAGGTCGCAAGGCTTCAACTAATACCTCATTGAATTTTCATGCGTTCTGTCTACGCAATCTTAGCAAATTGTGATTTTTCCAGCAAATGCATCAACTGTCACAACAGCATTTTCCCTTAAGGCCTTTTTCCAAAATTTTTCTTTTCCTTTTGTCCTGTGGCGCACGCGTGTTTTGTTGGCTCAACAAATTTTCGGGTTCTGCTAGTTTTTGCAGTTGCACATTTGCATTCGCTTTGGGCGATAGCAATACAATGCCTGCCACGCCCTTTTTTCTCGTTGTTAAATCGTACTCTGATTTATGACCATGCCTGCATTTCACTTTCACTTTCCCAAAGGGCATAGCATAAGATTGACATCCCTTTTTGCCTGGGATTCAAGTAATCCCATCCTGTCGTAAATCACTCAGTTTATTCAACAATGCTGTCTGTCACATTAGCCAGTGACTACTGTAGTGAAAGTCGGTTCGCCTAACCTTGACTAATTTCAGCTATTGCATAAGATTATAATTGATTTTGTTTTTAAAACAAGAACAGAAAAAATAAGTAAATAAATTGATAAAAGAAATAACAATGAATAATTTCTTAAAGAAATATTTCCCCAAAGAATATGAATGATAAATTTGCACTTAAAAATTAAAAATAAAAAAAAAATTCAAATTTTAACATATTCAAAATAAATCCATATTTATAAAAATATTTTATAAATATATTTAATATAAAAAACAAATTGCAAAAACTTCTCTTTTGCGAGATATTGCAGAGAACAATTTGTGGTTTATGAGACAGAAAATGAAAGTAAATTTTGCTTGATTTTTTAAAATTGCAAAAGTTTATAAAATTGACCGAACAATTTTTAAATAAATATTTTTAGAAAATAATTTTTATTTTCTAATTTTTAATATATTTTATCAATTTTAATTCAATTAACTTTTATCACTTGAAAGTTAGTATGGCGGTTGTCCATTTGACACAACTTTTTTTACATTTTGTGCTAAAAAACATGAAACTTTATGATATAAAAATTGTCTTGCTAAATTTGTTATATTATTTAGTTGTATGAAATTTCTTAAAAATTTATTGACAATTTAATCAGAATTTTACATTTATACAAAAAATGCTGACAAATTACAAAATACGCAATAAATTGAAAGTAAAAGCGGAAAATGCGCAAGGAGAAACCTTTGCTAAAACAAACGTGTGTTTTTTTGTGTTTTTTTTTTTGTACTGTCAGAACACACCTGTTGTAGTTGTTGTTGTAGATGTTGTTGTTGTTGTTGTTGTTGTTGTTTCGGTTGTTGTTGTTGTTGTGGCTGGTGCATGTCTTGAATAATTTTTTGACAAACAGTGCCGGCGGTTAATTTTAATTGGATTCTGACAAGAGCAAAACAACAACAACAGCAAAAGCAACAGGAGAGGGAGTGGGGAAGAGAGATTGAGTGAGAGAGAAAGAGAAAGAGAAAGAGAGAGGGGGAGTAGGAGAGCAAGAGGAGCAACAGGAGAATCCTTTAATAAAATTAAACATCAAACATAGCGTGCAATTTTTTGTCGTATTATGCTGACAAAGCCAGCTTCAACATGCGTGAGAAAGAGACAACTTATCAATGGAAGGGAGAAAGATAGAGAGAGAGAGAGAGAGAGAGAAGGAGAGAGATAGAGTGGGAGCACTGGGAGTATGGGTGGAGCGGCACATGGACGCAGGGCGCAGGATTTAATTTAAAAACACGCCAAGTCCAAACAACAGCAGCAGCCAAAGATCAAAAGGCATCAAAATTTTGTTGTTGTTATTGTTGTTTGTTGTTGTTGTTGTTATGCAAAGCAAAAAGGCAAAAACCGAAGGCAGCCAAAAAGCCAGAAATCGCAGGCGGAAACGGAAATCGACGCGCGCGCAAAAAGGTTGCAGGTGTCATGTGACAAGGTCGCTGCGACTAAGAGTGTATAGGGAGGTAGATGGATAGGGGGATGGTGGTGGGAGGTTAGAGGGTGAAGGGTTTGCTGAGCGGCTGGGCAATTGATTAAGCGCAAGAGCAGGTAAGCTATAGCAAAATCAAATCAAAGTGTTGAAGCGGTTAAGCACTTGACTTAATGTGCAGCCAGTGAAGAGAAGAAGAGAAAGAACGAGAGAAAGAGAGAGGTTTGGAAGAAAAAAGTAGACATAGAGAGAGAGAGACAAAGATAGGGAGAATGAGAGAAAGAGTGACAGAGTCAAAGGATGAAAGAGACAGAGAGTGTAAGAGGGAAGAAAGAGGGAAGAAAAAGAGAGAAAGTGTAAAGAGGCATCACAGTCTGGGGTTAAGGGTTAAGGGTTTCTGCTTGTGCGCCTTGAAAGTATGGGTTGGGCCTGGATCAGGTTAATTTGTTGCGTCGCAATCAACGTAACGTCTCAAGGCATCGAGGGCACAGAAGGCATATGGGCGCAGTGCTTCCAATGAATTAGTCCCCAAAGGCTTATGCAGAAATCATTAAAAAAGTTCAGTCAGCCCCAGCGACTTGTCTGAGCCTTAAATTAAGCGTCAGGCGCAGCAACAACAACAACAAAATTGAGAAAAAACACGGCGCAAAAAGTACAGAAACGAAAACAAAAATGAAGAAAACAATTGTGGCAACGTTTTTGGGGCCTTGAGGCGGCATCAGAAGTAGCAGCAGCAGGTGGGCGAAAAGGAACACACACACACACACACACACACACACACACACATACACACACAGTCATACTCACCCACAGAGAGAGCGAGAGATGGTGGCTGAAGTGACAGCCTTGCCATAATTTTAAAATGCCGCCGAAAAACGCGAGGCCCCAGCCAAATAGTCGTGGTAGAAAAAGTATCGAAAGAAAACGTAGTACGTCAGTCAGTAGATCTCAACCCCGGCTCCATTGCCATTGCCACGCCCACTACCTCTTGTAGACTATGTGTGTGTGTGTGTCTGAAATAAAGAACTATTAAAGTGTTTTATGGTGCTCGAGACAAGCCGAGCAGCTAGAGAAAATAATGGCAACACGGCTGGACGGAGCTGCTTGCCATGGCGGGTACTCACTGTAGTACTCACACTCGCACTCATACACAAACACACTCAATACGTATAGTTGTAGTAGCCAGCTAAAGATTTAGAGCTTTACGGGACTCAGGTTTTTGTGGTGTTTTCCTTCAACGAGACTTTATCTTGCAGCGACGTGTACCACACACACACACAAAAACACACAGAAAGTCTGAGAAATGATGGTTAGTGCCTTCAAAAACCCCTACAACCACTTACTACCCCCTACTACCCCTAATCCACAGACCTTGCCCCTAAAATAGAACCAACAATCATACACTAGACTGTCTTTGGCGGCTCTGCAAAACCAAATATTTTGTAGCTTTCATTTTTCTGAGAATTTGAAGGTCTGATGTCTGGTAGGGTTTTTTATTTTAAAGGGCTTGAAGGAAAGTTTTGTTAAACGATTCAGTTGGGAAATGTAATTATAATTATTGGTATTTATATTATTATCATATTCTTAAAAATGTTCCAATAATTTATTGTATGCTTATATAATAACAAATTCAAAGATGAACGATTGAAAATAATAAGGTTTTGAACAAAGAAATTTGAAGGATTGGTTTACCCTTCGGTACACTATTAATATGTAGTTGTTAAAGGTATTAATCGTATTTTGTTGCCTTAGATTGCGTTGATATTAACTCCATTCCATCTCCAAACTGCTACTCTATCTGTTTCTGTCATATTCCTCTCAGGCTCACTTTCTCTTCTTCTCTGATTCTATTTTTCCCATTTTATTCTCTTCTTCTATCTCACACTCCCATAGTCATCGCTCGCTCTGAGTGTCAACTCTGAAACTAATTCATTCGCGAATCCTTTGCCGCGTTCATTCATTCAGCATTTCCAAAACATTTAACTGAACCTGAAGAACGACTGGAAATTGCGCTTTCCTAACAAATAAAGAATACCGAATAACCCCCGCACCCCCACAGCAAAGGCCCCAACAGCAACGAGTGGCCAGAGCAGAGAACTGAACAACAACACAAAGATTGGCACAAGGAGAGTCAAAAGAAGACGACAAGTAGAGGTAAAGCCGAGGCAAGTGTCGCTGCTCATTTAACCCCAACTCCACGGAGCAAAACAAACGTCGGCAGTCGAGAGCGAAAGACCCAAGCCAAGCGAACCGCATTGAAAAGTACCTTCAGCTCAATAATTTAACGGATTTGGCCCGAAGGCGTTATGCTGGTGCTGGGATTGGTTGGTACGGCTGAGCGGGTGTTCGGGGTGTGTGGGGTTGTGTTTTTGCTGGCACAATGAGAAAATTTTTGGGAAAACATTAACATTAGCCTAAAATATTGTCCCATAATTTGCCGCGAGCGCTGGTTGACAACGCTACCCGGCGCACTTGGAAAATATTTCAGCGACAGCAAATGAAGCCACTTACCAGGACAGCCAAAAAACAGCAGCAGCACCATTGAGGAGAGAAGTGGCTGTAGATGACGGTGTAGGTGTGGGTGTGGGTGTAGGGGTAAGGGTAAGGCTTAGATTGAGGGGAT
This sequence comes from Sphaerogastrella javana, assembly GCA_037040025.1. Lineage (NCBI taxonomy): Eukaryota > Metazoa > Arthropoda > Insecta > Diptera > Drosophilidae > Sphaerogastrella > Sphaerogastrella javana. The sequence goes on along the minus strand of JBANCZ010001530.1, from coordinate 4,077 downwards.
TGGGTAAGGGTAAGGGTAGTTTTCGCCTGCCATTTGGCGACAATTTTAAAATGCCAAAAGCGAGCGAAGGAAGCACAGCGTTTATCGCGCTGAACGACAACGATTTCGAAGGAAGCAACCCTCGGCCTTAGCCTCAGCCTCAGTCTGCAGGAGCAGAGTTGTCGCAGTCGGCAGCAGCATTGCCCATCACTCAAGTCACAAAATTAGGCAATTAAAAATATGCCGAAGGCGCCAGCTCTCAAGCAAATGAATGAGACTACTAGGAACGGTTGTAGCAGTAGCTGGCACAGACATTACCAGCGAATCCAGGCAGTGGGTGGGCAGAGGGCGCAGGCAGTGTGCTCTGGCAGTGGGGCAGCTTAGAGTGGCAGCATATGAATCATCAGCTCAGAGTGAGGCAGAAGTGGGAGGCAGAATGTGGCACAATGATGTTGCCGAGACGAAATTGCCTAAGCTTGCGATAGTCACATTAGCCAACTGACGACCTCTCCTACTGCCTCTAGCTATAGCTACCCCCAGATGTTGCTAGCTAGCCCACATATCACACACATGAAATTGCAGCAGAGAAGTGGAACTACGTCTACGTATTTATTTATTGTTTTAGAGCTACTTTTGGCCTGGATCTGCTGCTTTTTATCCCTCTCTGTCTCTCTGTCTATCTCTCTGCGTTCTTATGCCAAAAACTCAACGTAAATATAGTTAAGACTCGGGTTTTTTTTGGTAAGGCCTAAAACGGTTTTAGAGTTTGGACGATAAGACGAAGACGGAGCATGTTAAACATGTTTAAAGTGGTAGACATGTATTTTGCATTACTTATGAGTTATTATATACTTTAATTATCATCATCTGTTTCATAGTCTAAAGTTTCTCTGAGTATTAAAGAAGGTCTGAAAACCTTGCACCCAGGCCTTCGTTGAAAACTGCCTGTCTACCGAATAGATCGTTTAGGTTGCATAAACTTTTTTTTTAAGGTATTTAAAATTCTGAGAGTACTTAAAGGTTCCCAAGATTATCCTTTATCATTCGTATGTGAAATTTCTGTCCAACTTGTGGCACAATCTTTAGAGAGTTGGACAAAATATTGCCCTAGTAATTCAGTTGCTGTACCAATATTAATGCTGACGCATTCCAATATAGGGAAACGTCATTTCTTGGCGTCGTTTCGAGTGGCAGACGAAAGCGTCAACAGAATGGCCCATAGAAACAAATGGCATTTGCTCTATGGCAGCAGTGACGTCGCATTAAGCCAAGCCACACCCACACACACACACACAGAAAATAGCAGCTCCAAGAGCAAAGAAAGGGGTATTGTGGGTGGTTGGAGGCGCTACCCACATTCGTGGCTAAGTTTAGCAATCCTTTTTGGCAGCCAAGACGTTTGCCGATTCTAAATTTTCGGTTGATGCCCGACTCGTTGCCTTGCGCTGCTATGCTACGGTTTGTCAATAAATCGTGGACTGCCAGTAATGATGCCAAGCCAGGACAGCTCAGCACAGGACGAGTAACCAGTACCCCCAACACCCAATGTAAGGGATGGAGACAGAACCAAACGAACCAGCGGACGAACGGGCTACGTCCTCGTCGTAGTCGTCGTCGTCTTTGGGGCGATAGCAGCCGTTAATGTCAGACGAGCGAAAATATATGGGCCACCAGCCCCCCCTTCCCAATTGTCCATCCATCTAGTTGCAACAGCACAACCCCACACACACACCAACACACACGCTTTCTATCCCCGCCCTGGTGCTGTAACTATGCTGCTCAAACGGAAAAGTATCTGCAAGTTGAGGGTTTCATAAAACTTCACGTCGTCTTCGTCTACGTCTTGGTCGTTGTCTTCGTCTTGGTTTCCGTCTGTTTCTATCGTTCTATGTGGCTTGGCCTGGGCCTCTTCATGATGATGATAATGATGACGTGCCACACCCCCAGCGCCTGCTATGCCACTCCCCAGCCCCCCAGCCCCGAGCGCTCATCAAGCTAGGTTCGTCAAGTTTTCACTTGGACAACAAACAACCCTTGGTCGGACCAACTATGTCCATGTCTCTACATCTCCAGCTCCAAGAATGTCTTGGCTTGGATTTGTTTTATGCGTCATTCGAGCAAATATTTCCTATCCTGCTCTACTGCCACGCCCAGTTCAGTGTCTGTCCTAGGTCATTATGCGTCCAGCGTTTTTTCGACTTGAACTCATCATTTATAAGCACTGAGCGCCATTTCGCCTGTCAGTTGTGGAAGGATTTACGCTCACTCTCTATATCTCCTCTTCTCTATCTTTCTCTCTATCTTCCTCACTCTCTGTCTCAATCTCTTGCTTGCCCTCTATCTATCTATCCCGCTCGCTTGAGTGAATTATGGCCATTGTTGATTTCTTTTTCGTCCTTTTTTCTGCTAACAAACACAAAGAGAGAGAGAGAGAGAGAGAGAGAGGGCGAGAGAAAGAGATAGATAGAGAGAGAGAGGAGCACAGTGGCAAATTTATTGACAGATATAATTTCTTATGCGTATAATTAGAAATTCGGCAATCATTAGGCGACCAACTGCCATATATCAAGTTAATGGCCCATTCTGGAGCCCTTCAGCACGGCGCCCTGATTGAAATGGCCCCAAAAATCCTAAGACAAACAAAAAGACACTCTAAATGGACAGAACGGACAGACATACAGACAGTTGTAGAGAATAAGAGGGAGAAAGAGATAGGAGAGAGAGAGATTGAGCGTATACGAACTGACATTGATGTTTGGAATTTTCCAGCTGAAAATCAATGCGAAATCGAAATTTAGCCTTGGCTTAAACTAATTAACTAAAAGCCCCCGCTTTAGTTGTTATATTATTATTTAATAAATTCTTTTTATGACCCACACAAATCATAGATGCGCCTATATAAACTAAAAAGGGCATAAACATATTTTAGTTTTTATTGGATGAAACTGAAACCAATGCGAAATTCGTTAGGGAAAGTGTTCATTACTCACACGCAGATCGGGGAGTAGACGCGATTTAAGACCAATTTGCCATAAAATAAATTCTTTTTGCTCAAATAAATAAACGACACACACACACACAGGGAGATAGATAGAGAGAGGGGAGACTGAGAGAGTGGGGAAAAAGCGAGAAAGACAATTACCAAAATTTGCATTCGCGCGCGAGAAATGGCAAACAAACAAATAAATTCAAACGGCAAAAATGACACATAAACAAAAACGCAAAGAGAAAGAAGCAGAAACAGCAGCAAAGAGAATGAATGAATGTGCAGGGGGAGTGGAAAGAGAGTAAGGGAGAGAGTGAGAAAGAGAGAGGGAGAGAAAGAGAGGCCGAATGAGCGGGCAAACAAATACATTTTTTTGATTTAACAAATGTCAAAAAATATGAAATGAAGATGAGGCTTTATGTATAACTTTTCAATGGAGCAGCACTGAGAGAAATTTAGGGGATGATGTTAAAGAGAGAACATAGAAAATAAAAAAAAAAATTATAAAATTCAACAAAATAAATAAAGTAATATAAAGTAAATATAAATATAAACAAAAAATTTGTAAATAAAAAATTACACAAAATTAACTATTTAAATTAAATCACAAACGAAAGCCATTGTATTATGTTCGATATATCATATAATAAATCAATAATATTTGTATTATTTAAAAAAATTACTTACTCCCACAATATTCAATAATAATAAAATAATAATAATTTAATAATAAAACAAATAATAGTTAATAATTTTTTCGTTTTTAAAAATATCTACATTTCTTTATATATTTATATACTTTTTCAATCGCAAACAGTATCTCTAATCTATACTGTAATCTTTAGTTTTAATATTCAATACATAGAATTATAGATAGAGATTAAAATGAGTCAAACATTTTAGATGAAGGTGGGAAGAGATAAAGAGAAAGAGAGAGAGAGAGAGAGTGGGAGAGAGAAGGAGAGAGAGAGAGGGAGAGTGTGTGTTGTGTGTGCAAAGGTCGAGATCTACTTTATTAGAACATAATATTACTTGGTTTTTAGACCCTGTGTTTAAAAAACACAAAAAGGGTCTATTAACTTTGTGCAAAGTCGATTTGTGTGTAACAGGCA
>JBANCZ010001529.1:0-21025 GCA_037040025.1 Sphaerogastrella javana | reverse complement strand
GAATACCCTGTATTAGCAACAGTTGTCTAATAAAAAAATTATTTTAAAATAGTTTTAAGATAACGTAGGGTATATTCTTACAAATAATTCTTGTTCAAGTAGAGAGCTATTAAATTACACATAATACATTAAACTTTTCATAAATTTAATTCACTTATTATGTAAAACATATATGATATGGTAAATGGAATAATTATTATCTTAATTAGAACCGAATAGAAATAGCGTATTGTTATCGTTTTCGATTTTTGATAGATTGAATTACGGATTCGATTTTTAATATATACATAAAAAATAAATATGGATTAACCTATACGGTTTCGGCTTTAGATTTATTCCTTGATTCATATTAAAATATTTTACAAAATATTATCCTAAAATTCAAAGCCTATTTTAGTATAACTATTTTTAAAATCATAATAAAAATTCTATGAAAATCTTAGCTTAATTTATTGAAATTATACTTTAGTCATTAGTAGCAAATCTTATGCTTATCATACCCCTACACACCAAGTCCCTAATTTTACAGGGTATTTGTAAATGCTCCCTTGTCTTGTTAGTCGTTTGTCTTCTGCTCTGCTTGTCCGCCTGTCAGCGCTTTTATTTTCATTCTTCTTTTTTCCGTTGTGTTTTGTTATTATTATTATTTTTTTTGGTGCCTGCCGCATATTGATTTTATAATTTTCAATGTGTTTATAATTAGCCACACCCCCAAGCATACATCCGCCTGCAGTCCACACGCCCTTCGGCTGCCTCTCACATCAATATCTACTCCTGGTCCTGGTGCTGCTCCTGCTGCTGCTGCTGTCACAAACATTTGACATTTGTGAGTGTTTTTTGAGCCTGTCGCCCTCATTGATTGGCTTGTCCTTGATATATTTTCACCGCTCGACCCCCCTCTTCTCTATGCATTCCACTCTTCAACCTCTACTCTTTGCTCATCTCACTCTCCCTCTATCCCAATTTTGAAAGCATCCTTGCTCCATTGTCAAATGAGGCGCATGTTGCTGCTGTGTCTGCTATGCCTGTTTGTCTCTCTGTCTGTCTGCCAGCCAGCCTGTCTGTTTGTCCGTCTGTCTCTTGGTCTGTCCGTCTCTCTATTTGCTATTTGCTATGTTTGCTGACAGTTTCACACCTTTTCGAGTGGAATTTTGCCGCCTGTGACTAATTAAAAACGAGGCCTATTTGAACGTTAATTAATAATCACCTGGCAACAGCAGCAAATGAATGCCTATACGTTTATTCGTATAGCATAAAATTAACTATATACGATGCACATATTCAACAACTAGATGTATATATATATATACATATAGATATATCATATATATATATATTCATGAGTATGTATTTCACAGTGTCCACTGTGTGCCACACTTCACTCTGTGCCCATTGACACTTGGCCCATTAGTGCCGCTCAGCGACTTTTCAACTAATTTTCCACCACGTCTCCTTGTCGGCGCATTTCCCCTCTGCTTTTCCCCCTTTGTCATAGCTGAGTTCGTGTGCCTGCCTTTATCAAACAAACAACAATGCAACGTAGCACACGCTGTGTCTCCTTGGGCTTTTGTCCTGACTTTATCTACCTTCTTCTCTCACTTTCTTTCGTTCTCACTCTTTTTCATTCTCCCTCTCTCTCTCTATCCCTCTCTCACTTTCACTCTCTCTTTCACTTTCTCTCTTTCCCTATGTCTCTCTTCCTCTAAAGGCTTTGTTTCTTTTTCACGCTTGCCACATTTGCCAAGTGTTTATTTCTGGTCCACTTCAGGTCTCTTCATGCCACAATGTGAGCTGTAAAGTTTGTTTATGGTCAAGTGGTTTCTCTTTTATACACACACACACACTCTTGCCACATATATGCCAAGGTGTGTTGACACAACACTAATGACCACTCTGATATTATCTCTGCTTTCTCTTGCCCCATTGCCCCTCCCTCCCCTTGCCGCATTACTCCATTGCCCAAAAAGCGCCAGCACTTGCTACGCTAAATTTTGTTGCATACAAATTGCATGTTGCATGCGCTTTTCTCTGCTTCCAAGTGCTCTTTACCATGCTCTGTGTAAGTGTGTGTGTGTGTGTGTGTGTGTGCTTCAGGTAGCAACTTGTGCGTAGATTATTTCCAAGTAAATTTCAATGTTGCAACTCCACACATCGTGCCACTTAGAGCGTATATACGTTCTATGTTGAATGTTGCATGAATCAAACCCAACTTGAAAATACTCTTGGCTAGTCTTTAGACTAAGGTACAAGCTGCAATTAAACATTATAGTTTAATCGATTATATTATAAAAAATATAGCATTAATTTTCTAAGATGATTTGATTAAAAAAGTAGAATGAAGCTGTTTAAACTTGATTTTTTAAGAACTTATTTGGCAATATATTGATATATTTATTTATATTTATATTTAATTATAACAACTTAAATTTAGTCATATTATTTTGTTCAATTTGTATTTTAAGTAGATTAAATAAAGGATAACAAAATATACATTCAAATATTAAATATTTACGAAATTTCCTCTTTTAAACTTATATATTTTTTTTATTCTTTAAAATTGTGTAAATTTTATAAAAATTCCCAGAATTGAAATAAAAACAATCTTGAATAAAAAGTAAAAGAATCTCAAAATTTAAATACACATATTAAAAATTAAACACTCCTCAAAACACGCAAATCCCAAGGCTTTAAAAATCAAAAATAAAAAAAAAATAATGCTACCAACAATTTGTATTAGGGTCAACAAAAGTAAGCCTTATACATGGAAATTTTCCAAGAATTATGCATCTAAAGGTATTTGAAACCGAACTCGATAATACACGCGACTGCGATGCCAAAAATAAATACAAATATTTAACAATTTATCAATTTTTGGTCCAATGAAAAACGTGACAATCTAAAAGCACAGAAATTTCTGCGAATTCCAAGTGCCCCCCAAAAATGGGAATGTCTATATAAAGTGTTGGCAATTTTAAAGACGTGGGCACTAAGTCTATAAGTGTGTAGATATTTTCAATATAGACTTTAGCATATTTGCAGTGTGGCCAGAGTGACAGAGATATGGGGCAAATAGTTGCGAAAAGTGAGTAAATTGTTTAGAGCATAATTCTATGGCTGTAGAAACTATTTGCAGCTATAAGAAGCGTATAATGAATGCCAATAAGTTTATAGTTGTTCTAGATGCGTGTGTGTGAGTATATGTGTCTGAGTGTGCGTGTGTGAGTATGTGTGTGTGTGTGTGTGCTTGCGTGTGTTTGTTCATGCAACAAAATTGGGCTGCCTTGCAACTTTATAGTCATAGTCATTGCTGGGGTGTGGCTGGTTGCACGAGAGCTTCGTGTTACACGGCGCATTGTCTGCTCTTTGCGCTTTTGCTGTAGCTGCGAAAATGCTGAAAATGCTGAAAATGAAATAACTCAAGCACGGACAACAGCAGCAGCAACAACAACTACAACAACAACAACAACAACATGAGTAACAACAGCAACATCGGCAAACAAACAGCAACAGAAAACAGTGGGAGCAAACCTGGTACGCACTTTATTATAGAGAAATGTTACGAAATTTGAAGCAAGTGGACTTAATTCGCAAACACAACACTCTCTCTCACAGCTTGTTGCCATCTCACTCGCACTCGCTAACCAGCTATTTCACTGTGATCAACTATGTATGAGCGAGTGCCACAACGCACAGTTGCCGTGCCACAGAAAAAAAACGCCCCAAAAAAAGGCGAGACGATTGCCCAGCATGGAATTTCGATTGCCAGCATTTTTGCGTATCTACCTTACTGACTCCACTTCCCACTCTCTCTCACTCTTTCTCTCTATCTGTTGCTCTCTTTGTTTCTCTCACTCTCTTTCTCTCTCTCTCCCTCACAGTTCATGTATGCTTTTCACAATCTTCAATAAAACTGTTTGTGCTTTTATTATTATTTTTTTGTTTCGGTTGCGCTTTTCATTTGTTTAAAACGCAAACTATTGTACCACGCGCGTTGAGTTGCCATTCCCCTCCTCCCCCTGCTCGCACACATTTGAGGGTTTGCCCCGCCACGCCCCTTTGGTAACGGTGGCATGCAACTTTGTTGCTCGTTTTTAACGCTTTTGCCATTTGCCCATTGTATTTGTTGGCATTTTTTATGCCGTAACTGGAAAGCAGGGTGAGAGAGAGAGAGTGAGAGAGATAGAGAGAGAGAGGGAGAGAGAGGGAGAGAGGGAGAGAGAGAGAGAAGGAGAGAGAGCATACCAGCATTGGGACATGGACATGGATTGGCGTGTGGGATATACAGAGGGACAATGGCATTGCCATTGCCAAGAGTGGGCCAGTGGACAGACTCAGCCTCACAATTGCAATGCGCGATGGGGGAGGGGTTGATCAGGAGAGGGGGTCTGTTATGGGGTCTGTTTGGGCGCTCTTCATGGCAGGCCACTTTATTTTCATAGCCGCCTTTTTCACAGCCGCATAAAAATGCAACAACAGCAAATTGGAATGTGGTAACCGCAACTCGTACTTAATTTTATTTATTCCCAGTCCAACCCACTCCCATAACTACCACTACCCCTTCTTCGAGCATGGCTGCTGCTCGTTGTGGCTTTATATCGTTCATTGTGTGGAGCTCTGCTTTACTTCTGCTCTCTTCCTTTTCTAATTGTCGCTTTAAAGCGGCTTGTTTGTTATCCTTGTTGTCCTGTCGCTCTAGGCTCAATATGCTCTCTCTCTCTCTCTCTCTGGTACCCTCGTTTCCTTTCTCCAACTCTCTCAATGACAACATAACATAAATTAGGCAAATGCTGTAGATAAATTAGAGGCCAAAAGCCCAAAACAATTTTATTGCATGCAACGGCCCTGAACGGACAGCACCACCAGCGTATTGCCCCCACTACTGTCGTCCTTAGTCCTTTCCAAATAACTCATAAATGCATGTGATAGCCCTAAGGGATGCAACGAGTCAGCAGCTGGTCAACTGACCGACATCTGCTGCTGCAGCGTGTATTTATGCCATAAAACGGAATACAAATGGATTGCGATTGCGATTGGGATTGGGATTGGGATTGGCATTGACTGGGCTTGTTTGGTAGGGATGCACTCGCATTGCCACTGTGTATACCCTGCATGGTCACCCTCACCACCATGACTCACCCTCTGCACCCCCCAACTACTGCTACTACTACTCAATATTAATTGCCTGCATTTATCGCATTCTTCGCATTGGCACTGATAATGCACTATTTGCCCCCTGGATTAACATGCACATTAGTTAGGCCAAAGTCATGATCACAGCCAAATCTATTATATATAATACAATAACAGGCAGATTCATGAACTCATGGTTATCCAAATAATACAAAGTGAATCCGAGAGTTGAGGGTCTGCATTTATTTATAGACAGATTTGTGTGTAGCTGGCAGAGTAAGGGGTTCATTATTGATATCAGTTATCTAAAACAATTATAAGAAATAGAAATACAGCACCAAAAATATTATACTGTATCAAAAATACTGACTTAAATTACTAAAGTTCCATACTTTTGTAAAATTCAAATTATTTTTCATGAGAATAAAATATTACAATTTGCTAAAGTGTAAAAAATACGAAGTGGAATAATAACATTAATTCACGCAATTTGATTATTATTATTTATTATAAAAATTTTTTTTTATTATAAGAATAACAAATATCCTATCTATATAGGGCATTCTAGTGTAATATATAATCATGATCATATTTCAAAATTTTGTAATACCAAAATAAAACAGTGAATAGATGACTATGACTATATAAATGCATCTATTCAACTGCAGAAAACACATAGATGGCAAGGGAAATTGAAGCAGGTGTGTCAGCGAGCTGAGGGGCACTGAAGGTACGACGAAGGGAAAAGGGGGCTGTGAGAGAGGGGAACAGTTGCTTACAGTTTGCATCCATTTGACCATAACGTGACATTCAGTTTGGTTCACCGTTATTTAAAAACTTTTCACATGACATAGGCTACAAAAGTGGGAGTGAAGGGTCACCAAGGGGAGAGTGTTGTGGGCATTGAGCAGGGCTTTTCCGTGTGCCAGCTTTTCCGCTCTGGCATTGAGCGGAAATGCAAACGAAGCTGGGGCGGCAAGCGAAAAGCGCAAGGAAAATTTATTGACAGACAATGCCTTTAAAAAGACATGCATGCTGTGCACACATTGCCACCATTCCCTCTCCCCACACACACACACACACACACAAACACACACAAACACCGTACACATACAGCTGACGCATATTTTTGCACACACACAAAAATTGCGCATACGAAGCATCCGAAGAATTTGTAATTAAAACATTCTCCTGCTCCATTTTCGTTTTGAGCTTTTCCTACTCTTCTTCTTTTGCTGAATGATGTACTACCTCTCGCACTTACACTCACTCTCATTTTCGAATTCACACTCATTCTCTCCCTCTCGCTCTGTCTCTTTGTGGCCCTATTCATTGGTCCTTTCTTTATGCCTATGCCATGAAGTGCGTAGTGGATATATTTCTCATATTTCTCTCGTTTTGTTGCCTGTCGCCAGGCAATCAATTTAAGCGGATTGCACCGCATCGGGTTGGCCCATCTTAGAGAACTTGAAATTGAGCCGTACTGAACGAACCTGCACCGAAAAGACAGAAAAACAAAAGACCAAAAGACAATTCGCAACACCTGTTGGCCAGAAACAACGCCAAAAAAAATGGACGTAAAAACCCTTCGATAAGTACCAACAAATGGTTACCAGGTACCAGGTAAATAGTTTCAAGGATATTCTAGAAATACCCATAGGCTGCTCCTTCATGCAATTGATTGTGGGCTTAATTATATTTCCTACGCATTGGGCTTATTTGACCCTACGTTTTCCCCCAGAATTTTCTTTTTTTTTTGTGTGTTTATTCGCTATTCTTCAAGCTTTTCTTTTTTCTCTCATACTGTTTGCTGTACATCCTTTTGAAGAGCGATTTTTTTTGGTTGCTTTCAATTTTTAATCGATTTGTGCAAAAAAAAAAAAAAAAAGAAAATATATAAAGCGACACAATTCGATGTGTCCATGTGGACAGCTGTCCTGTCGTGTCCTGGCCTGTCCTGTCCTGGCCTGACCCAATGGGCTTGGTCGCACAGCTGCGGAGCTTTATGCCCGAATTACGCTCGATTTATGTTTATCTTTGAATTTACGAACCGGTTTGTACCCGCTTCTCTCTCCCTCTCTCTCTCTCTCTCTGTTCGGTACACTCTTTCTTTTCACGCACTGTGGCCCGGTATCCAGTTATCGAGTTATTCGAATTCCACGGAAAGGCGTTGCCCAGCACATACAAAATGTGAATGTTTTTTATATATTTTTGGTTCAAGTAGTTGGGGGCTATTGAATGCTCAAAATACCCTTGACTAATTTTTGTAGTTGTCTCAAAAAGAAAAAACAAACTCATTAAATTCAAGTGTCTTCCAACCGGTGTCAAATTGTCGAGCTATCTATTTGAATTTAATTTAATAGCACATAGAGAGAAAGTGTTGAATGCGGATATGCTTATGATATTTGATATATTCAATCTATTCATTCAATCTTCAATCAATATATTGAATTAATTTGATATGCAATTTTTGCACTTCGTCCCTACAAGAAGGCGTTTTTTCATTGAAAACAATTACATAGTTTTGTACATTTTCTAGGGTATAGTGCAAGCAGATCATACCCACAAAATACGAGCTGCTAAATCGTTATTGCTTTCATTGTGTTTACTGCCATTTGTGGCCATTGATTTGGCTTGGCGATTCGCTCTGGTTTCGCCATGGTTTGCCACGGTTTGCCACGGTTTGGCACAATTTGGTGTTCGGTTTGGTTGGGTTTGTTCGATTTGTGTTTTTTGGGTTTGATGCAGTTGTTGGTTTTCTCTTGGTAAGGTTGATTTTTTTTGTGTGTGACCTTTTCATTCCTTTTATGGCATTTGCTCGCTCATTCACAGTGAAGTGAAGTCCACTTTATGTTGAATGAAATTGCTCGAAGCCCTGCAGCCAAAACCATTCAACATCGAGAGCATTTTAAACGGATTTTCTGGTTTATTCAACATATGAAAATCTTAACATAACTATGCAATTATTTGCCACTTCTTGTTGCATATTGTTCAAATAATAAAATATGTTTTATTTTTCTATTTAATGCTGTTGTATCAAGCTTGTATTAAGCTTTGAGCTTCTTGTTTAGTTTTAACCAGCAGGTGCTTCATATTTGTTTTCAATAAGTTAACTACGTTGCATAAAACACTTGTAATTAAATTACTAACTGCTTGTACTAGAAATTTGCCTCCCGCCTGCCCACAAAAACCGAAAACCAAAAACCAAAGGCAAAGGCAAAAGCAAAAGCAAAACATATATTCCGACATTCCGACAGCAATTCCAATTGCAACTTCAACTGTTCTAGCAGCTGCAACTACTACTCTGCCACAGAGACAAATGCCTGGTTTGCAGCTTGCAACTTGTGTGCGGGTGTGTGTGTGTGTGTGTGTGTGTGTGTGTGTGTGTGTGAGGCATTGTGCAACGGGCAGAGCAACTTGTAAGTGATTTCATGCGAAAATTACAAAAAAGGGAATGCAAAAAGTAAACATGCATTCGGTCTGCTGCACCTCTAATACTCTTTACCTTTTACTCTTTGCCAAAACAACTACAAATTATAAACTTAATTTAGTTCTAAATGTCATTAAACTTGGCTTCAACAAGGCAGGTGCCACAATTTTTTAATTTTTCAGATACTTTTCAAAAACTTGTATCTTTATGTAGACTTTTAGGATAGTCTCCTTTCTTTGATTAGGAAATTATGCAAGATTTTAAATCTCAAACTAAATAAAATAGGATTTATTTTAATAATTTCTAATATTACATTCAATGTATTACATTTTTGGATATTATATTTTCGGATAACTAATATCAGAATATAACTTCCAGTTACTTCAAAATGTTTTTGAATATATTACAAGCTGCATATACCCCACATGGCTAGAGTATATCAAATGTTTGCTGCACGCTCTGAATTGTGTCTCTAGCTTTGCCTGTTTAAATTCTTTTTCATCAGCGAAAGGGCTGCAGGAAAGGCAAAAGTAAAAGTAATAGTAACAGCAGCGGGAAAAACCGGAAGCGGGCCAACTTGAGTGTAGAATAGTACATTTTATGTCCGGGTAAGTGCAGTCCTGAACTGTCTTGGTTGCCTGCCACCGACTGCCACAACATCTACCTCATTTGCCAACATTTTAAACATAATTAATTAATTGCATTTCAGGTTATGCATTTTCTCTCATTAGAAGTCGTTGGCCCTGTTATAATATATAAAGTTCAGTTTAATGCCCTGCATTCACGCACCACTCTGATCGTGCGATTGTACATTGTATTATTATGATAATAATGTTTTAAATTTTAATGGCAGATATTTATGAGCGCTTCACATGATACCCAGTCATTTGAGTCAATTTCACTACAGGCAGGAGAAGAAGATGAAGTTATCAAAAGTTTTGTCGACTGTATGCGGGTCAGTCGAGTAGCTTCATGCTATTCGCGTAATTAAGTTGTAAAAGTAATTGATGCTTAAGTGGTCAACTTTTGAGCATAATTTAAACACGCAGCTGATCCCAGTACGCCCTTAAAACAGAGAGAGAAAGAGAGATAGAGAGCGACTAAGTGTGACTAGAGGGAAGAGCGAGTGAAACAAGCAGTTGGCACATCATTTTTGCCAAATCATAACAATAAAATCAAATGTCAAGAACTACTCTCAGCTGGCCTAGCTTTAGGGGTCAGAAAAAAAAAAAAAAAAAACAAACACAAAAAAAAAAAAAAACACTCGAACTGAAATCATATGAGTATAGAAAAGTTTTTCAATGCATTTTATGGACTTTTTACGACTTCAAACTTATGTGGCAAGCGCGACGAGGTTGAAAATAATACCCGATCTAATAATAAAAAGTCTGCAACAAAAAAATAGACGTAGCCAATGAAGAGCATAACAAATGACATACTTATAAATATATGTATGTAATTGTCGTCCCCCCGTATCTCTCTATTACTTTCTATCTTTATCTGTTTCTGTCTCTTTTACACACAAATACTGCAGCTATAGTTGTGTCTATGTATCTACTTCTTGGCTGATTTTATGAGCCCTATATGGACGGACAAAAGGTTCCTAGTCGAGCTAGTATAGTCGGGGTAGATGGGCGTGAATAAGGACTACCTTGTTATTGTTGTACCGTCGTCGTCGTCCCAGTTGTTTGAGTTTTGCCAAAACTAATAAAATTAAATTGAATTGCTTAAAAATTGCCAAAAATGAGGCAAAAGTGTCAAAGGGGCCCAATGAAGGCGCCCTCAAAAAACACTCGCAGCCAAAATGGTCATGAACCAGCGCCAACCACACTCATGGTCCAAGCCGGCGAACCCAGTGTCAACGAGAGGCCAAGTAGCGGGTAGCCCAAGTGGCACATTTTTGTATTTTTTTTTTGGATATTTTGCTTTTGGTGAGTGGAAAAGACCCATCACACAGGCCGCTGGCAACGTGCGCGCATTAAGGCATTTTGGATGGAATTGAATATTGAGTCAAGGGTCTTATGGAAAAGTGAGAAAGCAATCCTTACCATTCAATGGTACCGAAATATTCATACCCTTAACCTACCTAAACATTCATATATATATATATGTATGGGAATAGGGTCAAAGCATTAATGCTCTATAGCGAGTCTAAGCCAGGGCAACTATGATATGAAGTCTGCTCTCTATATTGAGTTGAAGTATATATAAATCAATATAGATTTAGTTTAGCTTTAGCTTAATTCGAAAACCCTTTAACTAACTCACTTGATTGTATACAAATTATTAGATATAGATGCCTTAATGCACTAATTAAAACGTTTAATTATAATTATATACTATGATTTATTCTCTTTGGATCTAATAAGTTATATGGATTTCTTAAATGCTCTATATAAAGCGACATCAAAAATTGTTAGATTCAGAGTACAATCTAATTGATACGCTCTTTGCCATTGGCTTATGAAGAACGCAACAATTTAATTAAGTTTTGATGCTATTAAAAGTTTGCTGTTGCTCAAAAATATTCGGCTCAACTTTATATTGAATCAAAGTAAATGCTCTTCAATTATTTTGTGTCATGTTGTTGATTAAATTTTGTTATATTCCATGTCAGTGTTAGGGTAAATGAAATTGATACATATTGCAAATTTTTGGGTTTCGCCAGCCAGCCAGCCTGTCTGCCCCAATTGGGTTGAGCTGGGTGGCAACAAATTGAATTGCACTGATTGCCACAAGAGTCAGCGAGAAAGAGCGAGAGAGAGAGAGAGAGAAAGAGAGAAGAAGAAAGTAGAGAGGTTAGGAAGAGTGAGAGTGTCAGCTGTTTGCTGGTTCTTGCTACAGCCACAATATTAATGCAATTAAGTGCAAATCAAAGTCATCGATGGCAACATCATCAGCGTCAATGTTGATAATATTCTTGTTGATATCAACGATAGATGGCGCTAGCAACGTGCGACATTTTGAACGCATCAGCAAGCCCATAACGAATTTACTTGCAAAACCAATCAAATGCATGGAAAACGATATCAAATACAAACTACATACATAATCTATTTGACTGACTGACAGCGAGTGATGGTGAAAGAGGGATAGAGTGAGAGTTGCGTTATGAATATGCATAAAATCTGTGCCACATTTCCATAATTAGTTCGCCTGCTTCATATGATATTTTATGATTCAATATTTCAATAACTGTGACCACACAATGCCACACTCTATGCTCCAATAATAGGCATTGCAAAAAATTCAATTTGAATATACATGTATAATATGGAAACTTGAAATGCAGGTATTAAAAATATTTTCCATCATTTCAACATAGTTTTTTTTCGATTTATTGTTTCATAAAATGCAATCAATTTGTTCATTGACTGTGCTTATTTATTTAATGTTATGTCAGCTGTGAAATAGTTTAATTTTCCTAAATCAAATAATCGCCAGCAGCTGGCCATAAGTGAAAAAAAAAAACTCTTCAAGAGAAATTTTTAAAAAAATTTTTAAAGCACATTGAAACATCAGTCATGAGGCTGAGAGTAGCTACAGCTGGCTGCTGCAAATTAGCATAGCCTAATTGAACACAAATGGCATCCAATTTCAATGTAGAGCAGTTCCAAGTTACACAGATACACACACTCACACACAGAGACACAGCTATAGCTACTATGACTAGCATTTGCCTTTGCCAGTGGCCGTGAAACTGAAACCCATTCGATTCGCAGCGGCTCAACTGAACTCGCATCGAGTCACAGTCGCCTGTCGAGTCTTCCAGTCACTGTACCCGTTCCCCTCGATGTCTCCTTCCTTGACACTGTTGGTGTGGTTGTCGCTTGTAAGGGAGACGGCATCCGTTTGCAATTTATGGTGCCATGGACGACCCGACCCACTGTGCGCTCTGCTTGCTGAAGGCAACAACGGCGTCTAAAGCGGAGGCCATTGCTGACTTTTGAGCAATCAAATCGAAACCGAAACGTTTCGCCCAAAACCAAAAATGACTCTCTTTGGGGCGCTTATTATGATATATGGGCAGTGGACACTGTGTATGTGACTGTGTATATATCACTCAGCTCTTAACTTAACTCATATTCCAGTTCTACTGAAAGATTCTGTATATATGTCTTTACAATATCTACATATGTGCATGTGTTCAATGTGCACTTACAAAATATGGAAATATGATTTTCTAGTAATTAAGCTGCGACTTGGTAAGGCACTCAAAAACTAAGCCAAACTACTCAAAACGCCACTCAATCTGTCTTACGCATCCCGATTATCCATTGCGTTATGCAATGTATGTGCATCACAGACTCACATACACTCACAGACATACTAACCCTCATACTCACACTTACACCTAGCACTCACCTCATAACATTCATAACATTTTTTCTGCCTTCAGCATTTGCTTTTTGCTTTAGTTGATGGGCTGCAGTTGGAAATGAAAGTAAGTGGATTTGGGTGGATTAAAAAATGACTTGGGCTAAAAAACATAGAAGAGAGTATTTCAAAAATTAAAACAAATAAGAAAAGAATGTAATTTCTATCAAATATAAAAAATAAGTATTATATAAAACAATATAATTTACATTGAGTATAAATGAAAATAAAATAGTTATTTGTTTCAGATATTACTTCAGAGCGTAAAATTTCTTCATAGTCATATATTTATGTTCAATATTTATATATTAAAGATTTAATTTAAAAAAATATATATTTATAAATTATAAACAATTATTAATAAGCCATAAAATATGGAATATATCTACGTTGTAAATATTTCGCATATTTATTTTATGGGCTTTTGATTTACATCAACAAATTGATATAATCTTTTATTAAAACGTTATATACCCAATGCAATTTATAGCAACATGCCTTACTATATTGTTCAGGGTAGGCAAAAAAGTGGTAAAAACGCATAAAAAATTGCAACAACTACCAGTTTATACACTCTCTTTTTCTTTTTGTTGTTTTTTGTTACCATTCGCATATTGAGTAAAATTTTTTGATTGCAAATTTGTGTTTCTTTTGGCTGCGTATGGATAATTCTTTTACAGTTTACCTTTCTACTTTGTGCTCCATAGGAAATGCGAATGGATGCGAATCGAATGTAAATGTGAATGTGAATGTGAATGTGAATGTGAGAATGTGGCAATGTGAATGGTTGGTATGGAAGGAACAAACCTTGAGCTGCCAGCACACATTACCATTGATTAACACACTCATCCAATTCCATAGCTTGGGCACACACAACGGAGAAACTTTTTGCACAGATTGAAATACAAAGTTTTTGCTGAGCTCCCCAAGTATTTTTCTCTCTCTTTGTTTTCACTTATTTCGGTATGCGTTTCATCGGTTCTTTTTTCCAACTTCTTTTTTTATATTTTTTTGTATATATATATTTTTTTGTGCAGCCATTTATTTCTTTCATTTCAGTCGCTCGCTGGCATTGAAACTCTTTTACATGAGAAATAGATTTGCCCTGCAGCTGCAGATGTAGAAACTTGCAATGCTCTGATATTTTCATAAATCAGCAATAAATATTGAACATGTCACGCGCAGTTGCAGTTCATTCAATTTAAAGTGCAAAAGACAACATCAAGCGGGATAGTCATACAATCAGAGATCGGATTCACAGACCTTAGACAGACAGACCTTAAAGTTAATACACTCTACCCTGTACAGAAATGAGATAAAAGTTCAAATGTTCTACCAACTTTTGACTGCATTTGACAATCGCTGGGCGAGAGCTAATTAATGCCAAATCTATGCCAAACATTCAACTTCTATTCTGTTCTGTTTTATTCTGTTTTGTTTTATGTTATTCCGATTTGCTAGATTTTCATTTATTATCCTTTTTTTCTATTTTGGTTATTTTAGTTTTTTTTTTTTTTTGTTTTAGCCCACTGCCAGTCAGAGGCGCAACTTTTGAGTTCAACTCCATGGAGCAAAATTTTTAATGGACCAAGCATTTTAATTACTTTGCCAGTGGTATGCCTCTCTGTCTCTGTGTGTGTTGGTGTCCCTGTGTGTGTGTGTATGTGTGTGTGTGTGTATTGCATTTGTGTTAGTGCAGCACTGTGCTTAAGCTAGTGGAACATAATTACTCGTCTCTAGTGCAACTCCCGGAAGTCAGCGTCAGCCACAGCCGCAGCATCACCGGAAAGTATGCTGCATTCTGACTCTGGAGCGGGTGAGAAACTTGCCATAAAATATTTATATGGCATGCAAAAAACAAACACACCCAAACAAATACACACCAACAACAACACACGCACACACACATACACACACACACCTATACACACACACTTTCATATACACCCATAAATATATACAGCAACGAAACTTATACACTCACATATTACATGCCAAAGCAAACAACGCGGAGTTTTCCCAGTGAAAAATCAACTCGGATTAAAGTGGTTGTTGTTGTTGTTGATGTTGTTGATGTTGTTGTTGTTTTGTAGAGTTTGTTTGAATTTTGCTGCTAATTAATTGCGAGAGTGTATAAGTTCTGAGTGTATACCCTGTAAAGTGGTAACGAGAGAGGAGACTACTTTTAGCGCAAATTTTTCAACTTTAATGTGCTGACAAATTGATCATAATATGTTTCAGAATAAATGCTACATTAATATTATATTATTAAACAAAACTATACAAATATTAATTAACATTAATAAAAACATTAACATTAACACATAAACATCGGCACTATTATCTAATTGAACAAAATTAAGTGAATTTTAAATTTTAATGTAGAAACTTTAATACCAAATTAAAGCCATTCAAGTTTTGTTTTATGTGCATCAAATAAATATTTTTTTAATTATATAATAAACTCTAATATTGCAGCACTTTTAAAAAATATTTCAGTTTATAAACAATTTTCTTTTATTTTTTTTTTCTGTGCCAAGTCATAATGGCTCTCATTTAAAATATATTAAATTTAAGTCCAGACTTATAGTTTTATTTTAAGGGCATTAAGTAAATATAATATAATTTTTAAGCATATACTTTTAAAAAATATTTTTGCTAGTAACTCTTTTTTTTGTTTTGTTCCTTCTCTGCAGCTCAAGTCATGATGGTTATCATTATATATAAACCTTGATTTTACAGGTAGCTATAGATCGAATGCATTTAACTGCCTCCAACAACCTTTAGCTATGCCTTAATATATGTTGTGTGTCTTTAGATAATTGAGTGTTTGTATTTGGGTGTGTATGTACTTATTTTAATATCAGTTTCAACTGATTGACACGCAGTGCACGTGCACTGATTAACGAGTGTAGAAGATGCGGCAGAGCGTGAGCGGCTCATAAAATATTTGTCAGCGCAATGGATATGAAAGGCACATTTGGCATAAGTTAACAGTTAACAGTTAACACACACACACACACACACACATATGCACATTCAGTAGCAACATATTTGTGCCACGCCCACTTGTAGAGCGCCCAAGACAAACAGCATGAAGGGCAATTAAAGTCAAACTGTGTACATATAAAGTCAGCAGTTGCTGCCTGCCGGTCATAATGGTTCATGAAATCCATTTGCGGCTAAGCAAACATATAAAATGACAAACAGACAGCCTGACTGACGCACACACACACACACACACACAAAGAAAAAGAGTGTGAGAGTGAGATTGAGAGAGAAGGAGATAGAGGGAGAGGGGAAGAGGGAGACAGTCGTACAATGAGTATGGCCCTCGGCAGGTTGCGCTATTGCCAGTTTGTTTGCTCGGCCCGCTTTGACGCTTTTCATTTTGAAAAATTAACGCGCGCCAAGTGAGTGTGAGTGTGTGTGAGTATGTGTGTGAGTCTATGTGAGTGTGTGTGCAAGTGTGCATGAGTATTTATATATATATATATATATGTGTGCGCTAACATTTGTTAACGCGGTTTTGCGCCGCCTAAAAGTAGGCAGCAAAATTTTGTGCATGCAGTTCACGAACATCAAGAGGTGGAGACAGAATGGCACACACACTCGCACACTGGCACACTAGCACACTGGCACACACCCCACCCACACATGTTTTACGGGGCAGAAGAATAAAATGTCCACAACATGCATTTGGATGTGTAAGCTGCTCCTGGTGCTGCTGCTTCAGAGCATTGGAACACTTGTTTTTTGCCCCGTTTTTGTCCATCGGCACTCATAAAAGTCAAACTATTTTTCAATTTCAAATTTCTGTGCTGCAGCTACAAATCTTCTTCACAGGCTACTGCCTCAATGTGTATGTGTGTGTATGTTTTTGTCTGTGTGTTGTATATCTAAATGTGTTGTAGTTCTTCTTGTTGTTGTTGTTGCTGTTGCTGTTGCTGTTGTTGTCAGTGTGTGACCCACTGCCCATAAATATGCTGCGTGCCAGGGCAGCAATAGCAACGACCCAAAGCATTTTGGTTGCCCAACGCCCGCACTCTCTACTAGATCAAATTGAGAGCAACTTCACAGAAACAGAAGCAACAACAACAACTACAACAACATGAAAAAAAAAATTGGAGAAGAAGCGAAGAACGAAGGGAAAACGCAAAGCAACAAAACGTAAAGCGAGCAAACATTCTCTGTAGTAGGCAGGCAGCTATGCAGCAGCAACAGCAACAACAGCAACAGCAACAACAGCAACAACAGCAGCAACAGCAACAACAGCAAACAACAAATAAAAACTGCACAGCACGCATCGTGTTAGTCGTATGACCTCAAAGCCAAGTCAGTTTTGTGCACCCCCATCGACGCCCCTTTTGCCTTGAAATGGGGTTAGGGGACCTCATGAAGCTCTTGTATTTGACGCAAAAATATTCATGGCAAAAAAGGCAGTCGAGAACAAAGAGCGGGCTTGGCAGTTAAAGCCAAAGCCAGAGCCACAGACGGAGCCACAGCCAAAAGCCAAATCCAAAAGCCAAAGCCAAATCTACAGCTAAGGCTAAAAGCTAATGCCAAGTGACTATTGCCCATTTGCTAGTACCACTAAATACACTCACACACATAAACACTCATATACACTCATACACACTCACACACACACACGTATAACACAATTTTTGGTTTGCTCTCAATTTTTGTGGCCGTCCATGCAGCTCAAGTTTATTTTCTAAAATTTTGATCACGTTGCCGTCACAGCTGTGGCAGAAGCAGCAGCAGCAGCAGCAGGAGCAACAACAGGGCCAACAACTTCCATGCTACCCTTTTTGAGGGGTGCCCTGCGTGAACAACAGCTTGAAGTTGGCTGCACTAACAACACAATTAAATTACGCGTAAAAAAGTACAAAAGCGCTAAATGCAAATTTGCATACACAATGTCAGGCTATGCGATTTAAAAGCTGCTGTCACTTAAATGGATGGTCATACAAACAGGTGAGACACAGCAGCCTGGTGGACAGACAGACAGACGCACAGGTGGTCAGGTGAGCAGGTGTAGAGGGTGCTACAGGTTTGTAAGTACTTAAAGTTCAGTGGAGGGGCGTGCATAAATATTTACAGCATTTTTAAAACAATTCGTGGCTATAGGAAATTTATGATGATACACTTGAAGAAAGAAATGTTTATATAAATATAAAATATTTAAAATATTTTTAAAATTATATAAGATAGATTTTATTAAGTATTTACATTTGAAAATATTTAATTGAAAGTTTTAAACGTGATCAATAAAAAAAAATTGAAAGTTTCAACCTTAGATTTTCTGAAAAATCGAAGCTTATTACGATTCAATAGCTTATAAGATAATGCATAATCATTTGTGCTTATAGATATAATTTATAATCAATATTCTAAATTAATATATACTTATGCCTATGACCTATAAATTGACTAGTTTATTTGCACAGTGTAATTGCCACAAATGGCAGCTGGCAGCGTTCACAGGATTTTGTGAGTGCGGCATGTGAAAATGCAATTAAGTTGTAAATATGTTTGAATGTCTGAGTGAGTGTGCGATACCGTGCATCGAGTATTCAGATCGGATGATATGAAAACTGAGTAATAACATTGCACACAAAATGCCAAAGTCTTTTGGCAAAAAAACACTATACAAACATATATATATACTATATATTGGTAATGTTTACGTTAAAAAAAAAATGTTGGCCAATATTAAATGCAAGTCACCAAAGAGAGGGAGAAAAAGAGAGATAGAGAGAGAGAAAACTGCTCAAAAACACGTGTAAAGGTAAGCTTGGCAAAAAAAACCTAGAGCAATCATTATTTGATTGGTTTGAGCAAAACAGGGGAAAAAAGAGTGAGAACTCAATTTAAAACACTCATAATGTAGTAGGGCACTCAAAGCAAGCAAACGAAATGAAGATGGCAAGTCAAGCTTTAATTAAACTAAAAGCCAAATTGTTTATTCAAAGTGCCATCGAAATATATATATATATATATATATATATATATATATCTTTATGTACAATTGTGTGAATGAGTTAATTATTGGACTGCTTAAAAGAAACTGACAAATATTTAGCGTTTTAGGCAGCAGCAAATATTGTTTCAATAGCTTGGAAAATAATTTCATGCACTTCTGCCCTCCCGCACTTCCTTTTAATATGATTGATGTGAATGTCAGGCATGAGAATATATATAATATATATATATATACTGCTAATCATGGCCAGAGAGCAAGGCTGCCTATAAAATATAACAGTATTTGTTGCTGTAGCAGCCTTTTGGCTGTGTCAAGTGACACGTTGCTTCAAAGCTTGATGCTGGATGCTGCCTGCCCGGCATCAAGTTTAGCTGATGCCTCATAAATGAATGTATCTTGGCAGCACAAAGATGACATGGCTGTCCTTGTGTAGCTGAGGATCTCTGGCTCTGACTTGACAACTGTAAACGAGCATTAA
Organism: Sphaerogastrella javana; assembly: GCA_037040025.1. NCBI lineage: Eukaryota > Metazoa > Arthropoda > Insecta > Diptera > Drosophilidae > Sphaerogastrella > Sphaerogastrella javana. Next base: position 1,621 of record JBANCZ010001529.1, on the reverse strand, counting down.
ATACAGGCATACACGCACTCAAGAGCAAGTGTATTTGTATCTTTGTATCTTTATTTTTGTATCTTTCGGTCGTGCGGCAATTCATGAAATATTAAATACGCTTTTCACTTCACAAGCGAAGCACGAAAAGGGCTGCGGTGTGTGTGTGTGAGAGGGGAAGATACATTGTTGAAATTAAATGATTCCAAATAATGTGATTATTGCCCAAGCATTGTTGTCATCTTTTCCGCTTCGCTCTGCTCTGCTTGGCTCTGTGCTGTAACAGTCGAACGAGCACACAATGACTGGGCTGCACTTCAATCTTTTGACTGATGTTGCCTCTCTACTTGGCCACGCCTGATTGAGCACACGAAAATGTGGCATTAAGTGCTTCAGTGTGTGTGTGTTTATTTTTTTTTTTATTCGTTATGATTTTAGCGTTACGTTATTTTTTTTTTTTTAATTTTTTGCTAGCATCTTGTATATATGTTTTTTTTGATATATAAAGTCAGCCAATGAGCAGGAAAATCAAACGACTAATGACAACACACAAGTTGAAGGAAGCCTTTCTATGAGCCTGTTGGCGTGATGCTTTCGCCAATTAGGTGCCTGGTCATGTGCATGTGCATATTGCATTGATGTTCCATCCTTATATCTTACATAATCAGAGCATGCACTAATTAAACACGCACAGCAACATCAGACCTAACATCAGCAGCAGCATCAATACCGCAAAAACCTAGCGACTTCCTAGCACATACAAATACACACACATATACACACATACACAAACTCAAACTCGACATCAGTTCAACGGGTCATTTCGCAATTAAGCTGGAACAACGATGCACTCTCTCTCTACCATCCTCAGACTCATAGCATCGTCATGCTCTTACACGCAAACCCCATACCTAAAAACCACAAGCTCCAACTCGAAAGTTCAGAATGAAGCTGAAACTGATACTAGAACTGGAACTGAAACTGGAGATGGAACTGAAACTGAAACAGAAACAGTAAGAGAAACAGAAACGGAAAGAGAAGAGGAGAGATGAGGAGAAGCAGTAACTGTAGCTCGTACCATCTTCCGTCTGATGATGATGAATGAGTTAAGCGGCCGTTGCCTTTGCTGCCCATCTAATGAGATACTTTTTCAGCGAAAATGCGGATTTCCACAGAGCATAGCTTGCTTGTTTTGTGGTACGCTGGTTCGAGAGTGGGCGTGGCAGTTGTGGAAGTAGTGAGCAAATCATGCAATGCCGCGTCTCATTTCATTGCATCTGCTCACATTTCAGCTCGTTGCCTGTCTCAATTGTGCTCTAACTATGTAATCTATTGCATGTCAGTCAGTATCTCTATCTGCAACTGTATCTGTATCTACAACTGTATCTGTATCTGCAACTGTATGTGTAGCTATAGCTCTATTTGTATATGTATCTGTAGAAGAATCTTTAGCTCTATAGCTGGTATGGCACATCACATGCGTGCTCAGGCACTAATTGCTTCTAATTGAATTGCAATTGACCGTGAGTTGGCGTATTTCTCACTCGTTTCATTTTTGTTTTTGCTTTTTTTTTTTAGACCCTGTGTTTAAAAAACACAAAAAGGGTCTATTAACTTTGTGCAAAGTCGATTTGTGTGTAAC
>JBANCZ010001528.1:0-21031 GCA_037040025.1 Sphaerogastrella javana | reverse complement strand
CTGTCAGCCCACTTAGTATAGTGTATTTTAACCAGATTTTATTGTGCATTATGTCTAGTTTTTGGTTTAGTATTAGTGACTATTACTTACCCAACAAAAACTGTTCAATTTCGGCGCGTTTAGTAGTTGCCTTTATATCCATATCCATGATTATAGCGTTAATTTCGAAGAGCTACAATGTTAATGTTGTTACTTTTTGTGTTGTTGTTTGTTGATTGTTGATTGTTGTTGTAGTTTTTGATTGTTGTTGTTGTTTGTTGATTGTTTAATTTGGTTTTTTGCGCTTGTTATGATTAGTTGTTGCTATTTGTATAGCTAACTTGGAAGCAAATCGTTTTCTCCTAGTTTTTGTTGCTTCAAATTCACAGTTTACTGTCAAAGTCACAGTCACAAAAATCACATGCACTGCGAGAGTAGGCTGTCTATAAACTGCATTAAATATTAACAATATTAGCGATAATATATCACATCTAGATGACAGAATTTAAAGCACACACACACACATACAACTGTTCTGTGCGTCTGTCTTCCAGGCGTTTCGAACTTCAATAAATAAATAACTGAACAGAACTGAAAATATAATACCTCCTACAGCGCAACCAAATACCGATATCAATCCGCGCTATGGGTCTGTTCTTTTCTGTTCTGTTCTGCTCTTTCAAAGAACGTCTGTTCAAACATCCCCCAGTCCACGACTTATAGCGATTATTAATAGATTCTGGCCATACTCTATGCTTTCTAGTTGTTTTTGGAATTCTGGAATTTTGTTTTTCCTTCTAACAACTCTTTAGCATTCGAGCTGCATTCAGCGTCTAAAATGAATAGCAAAACTTATTGTTTTAGGCTCAATCGATTATGTAAATACCCTGTACTCCATGTGTAGCTAACAAAAGGTATGGTATGGTATGTATGCTTGGATTTATTTATATCATGGATTCAATTCGTGTGCGACTTTACCTTATTTGATTGCTACTCTTCACGCAGGGTAAATACTTTTTTGAAAGTATTTTTTTTAATATAATTTTAAATGCTATTTTTTGTGCATTGTTTGCTGTAAAGTTCAATGATCTTAAGGCTATACAGATCTATAGTTTGTTTATATAGTATAGAACAGAAATTTTATCAATTGCTAGATCTTAGAAATTTGAAATTAAGGAAAGACAAATTTTTAACAGTTTCTTGTATAAAAATTTAATTTGTAGAATTTTTTATTTTCTATAATTAGAACAGAGTTTTAAGGGTGTATTTTTAATGTTTTTAAAATACTAAAAGTTTGTATTTTTATATGTATTTTTTAAAAAATATTTTGCTGCTTTATTTTATTTATTATAAACTTAGTTTACTAGTTAATTTATTTGTTGAATTCAAAGTATTACAGCATTCTAAGCTTTGTAATTTATTTTATTGTCTTTTTTATTGCGTTTATAGTTTTGTTTTACTTTTTTATGTATTTTTTTCGTTGTTGTTTGTTTTGTTTAGTTTTTCATTTTTGGTTGCACGCTTCGCTTGATGCTCATGGAAAATCAACGCTGTTGGCTGAGTTGCTGCTGCTGCTGCTGCTGCTGCTGCTGCTACTGATGATGACGTTATATATTTTCTTTTTGTTCAGCGAAAACTTCATACAGACACACACATACATACAAATATACACACATAACATACACATACATATAACTATACGAGTACATACATATATGTGTGTGCATGTAGATCTGATTGCAGTTTCGGCTTGTCTGTCTCTATCTATCTCTCTATCTGTCTGTCTGTCTGGTTGTCTGTTTGTCTATCTGTCCCGTCTGTATGTCTGTCTCTCCGTCTGGTTCTCTGTCTGTCTGCTTGTCTGTGTCATTAAATGTTATTACGAAATGACTTTGGGGCCGATTTTCATAATGCGCTACTTAGTTTATGCAGCGGCGCTTTGCACTTGCCCAAGGGGGGCGATGGAGAGTGCTAAAAAACGCTAGCTCTGTCTCTTTCTATCGCTGTGTGTGGCAGTCTCTGTTGTGCGTTTGTCTGTTTGTCTATGCCATCACTTTGCGGTTAATTTGCCTGCTCTGTGTCGCCTTTGCGGCTAAAAGATACAAATGTATCTTTTGTGTGTATCTGCACCTATAGGCCGTATATACAGCTGCATCTTTTAGCTATATGTATGTATGTATATATGTATATGTATATATGTATATAGTAAGCCCTAGCAGTGCCTGGACTTGATACAGAAGCGCCCAGCCCCAAAAGCCTTGCTTAATTGTGTGACTCATGCCACATAAATTGCTATAAAAAAGCGCCACGCGTGTCGTTGGCCATAAATTATATATGTATGCGTATATGCATATACATTTTTGGCAACATTTTGTGACGTCACTTAAGCTAAGCCCCACCTGCCGCCTTTCAATAGTTAGAACTTTTACTTTTACGACTTTCTCTTGATGGAAGTGAAACAAATAAAATAAAGGAAAATTGTAATATAATACGCAGTGATTTATGTGTTTATATTGTTGTTAATTTCTGTGGAGTCATATAAATAAATAATATGCTCATAAAAAAAAACAAGAATACAGAAAAGAAAACGGTGAAGAATATGTCTAATATTGTTGATAATTAACACTGGCTAGAACTATATACCATGCATATATCGTATTCTTTTGTTTATTATAATGCGACAGGTTCGAATAACAACAACAACAACAACAACATCAAAAGCAATACAAATTGTAAGGTAATTTTCATTTGTTTTTGTTTTTCTTTTTGCGTAGTTTTCCGGCATTTTCCCAATGCAGGCGTGTCTGCATTTCCGCTCATTATCAAATCGGTACAACGATTTCCTGTCTTAAGCTTTTTAGCATTCGTTACGAATTATTTCGTTGTACGATTGTGATTATCTTTTACTTCTATTTCGTTTTGTTTAATTTAGCATCCGGTTTTTCACTTTATTCTTTAACTCTTCTTTCTCCTTTTATTCTATTTCTTTTGTTTTCTTTTCGTTTTTTTTTTTTTACCCCATACACTTTGCGCTTGTTTGCGTTGACGACGACGACGACGTTGACACCTTTTCTGCTTAAGCTCAACAACAGCTTTTCTACACTCTCCGAAGAATCAATGCGTGCCCAGACGCTTTTCATTGCGAATTGCGCATGCAACAGAGAGAGACAGAGAGAGAGAGAGAGTGAGATCGATATAGCTTGTACGTGTGCGTGTGCGCGCGCGCACTCTATAAAAGCTTTTTTTTAAGCGCGACTCAGCTTTGACTGTGTGCGCGACCGTGAAACACACGAACGCAACTGAATCGGGCGAATGGCTGCAATCGCTGCAGAGACTAGAACTACGTACTCGGGTGCTCAATCAGAGTTCGTGCGTTCGTTCGTTTGCCTCGTTGGGGGAGCCGAAGCCGAGCACGCACGACACACGATTGGAGTTGCTGTAGTTGTTGTTGTTGTTGTTATTGCTGCTGTTGCTGTTGTTGCTTTTGTTTCTGTTGTTTTTGTTTTTGCGTTTGCTTTTGCTTTGCAGAACGTCAAGTCAATGAGTAATTTTATTATACGCTTGCATTCGGGTATTATGCATTCGTTATGCACTCTGCGCTGAGGCGTGGCAATTATTAGCTTAATATGTATGCAGCAACAAAGCTATCGATATTCAATGTTTCGTTTGATAAATCTAGTTCGATATATTCGTTTGATATATTTGGTATTATTAGTATTTAAATAGCTTTAAGCTTACATGGAAAGCGTATGCAAGTTGCGACTAAGCGACAGACAAAAGATTCATTCTTTCTTTCTTTTTGTATAGGTTATTTTTATTGTATTTTCGATTGTGTTGCATAAAAGACGAAAATGCGCAAAATGTAAATTTCAATGCATGCCAAAAAATGAAAACAGGCTTCACCAAAACCGAATCAGACAGAACTCTTAACTAAAAGCCAAAAACCAAAAAAAAAAAGAAACCAGAAATCTTCTAATGTGCGCAATCGACAGGAAAGTGGCAACAACAACAACAACAACAGCAGCAACATCTGCCACATTTGCTGTTGCTGCTGCTGCTGGGGCAAGTTAGAAATCTGAGCCTTGTTTAAAAGCTAATCTACAGGCTTTCCGTATGTCTGCCTGCTCTGTCTGTCCGTCCGTCTGTCCGTCCGTCCGTCTTGCCTGTCTTTCCCATGCGATTGAATGCGTGTGCTCTTTGTGTTTTTTGTCGGCAGATAAAGTAGAACGCAAAAGGCAAAGGCATAGGCGTAGTCCAGGATATGATAGGGGGTTTAGATATTTTTTATAGCATAGGCAACTGCCATAATATTTATAGAATGTGATAAAAACTAGTTAAATTATTTAGTTAAGTTATTATATATAGTGTTGTGACCCCCTGCTGGGCTACGTCCCTGTGCTCTGCTACCAATTTTGGCAACAGCCTGGAATGAAGGACACGTTGTAGTCTCTGTGCTCACAGCAAACAACTCAATTTTAATTAAATGTTTGCGCTACACTGAAATAAATTAACTATTCTGCGCAGAGCACAGCTTGATAACCTTGAGGTGGCAGCAGCAACAACAGCAACAAAAGCAGCGGCAGCGCTGCTCCAGTGATAACTGCAACATTGCGTGACTTTTGTTGGCTGTAAAAAACGCTTGGGATAACAGGTTCCCAGCATTGAGGCGGTTTTTATCAGCGGGCAGCCGGTTGTAGCAACAATGCGGCCGCCTGATTCATGCCACAAACAATATTTTGTGGCATTTATATTGTTGTCGTAATCGAATTACACTTGTAGTTAATTATATATATTTGCAATAATATTAAAAAAAATAAAATCGTTTCGGTACTTAAGTGTAAAAGCGCTTCTACTTGAGAAACGCTTGCAGGCGACTTTGTGGCGTTTTGCGCGCGTTTTTAGACGCCAACTGCGCAGCCAGCTTCAACAGTGCGTTTTGTTTTTGTGTTTTCGATTGCACTTTCGGCGCTGGCGTCGACTGCGACTGCGACTGCGACTGCGACGCTTTGGCGTTTTTGTGCTTTGGCTTTTTGCTGCTTTGTACTGTGCTCGTTGTGGATTTTGTAGACTTTGTGGACTTTGTTGTTGTGGTTTTTGTTGCTGCTTTAGTTGTGGGTGCTGTCGGTTTTTGTTGTGGTTGTTTTTGCTGCTGTTGCAGCTGTTGCTTCTGTTGCTGCTGCTGTTGTTGTTGTTGTTGTTGTTCTTGTTTTATTGGCAACTTTAGGCCTGCATTTATGTCTTTGGGTTTTTTAAGATTTTGCTTGTTTTTCTTCTTTTTGGCTGCAACAGGCATAGCTGCTTCTGCTGCCGCTCCTTTTGTTGCGCTGCTGTTGGCGTTTTTGTTGCGTTTTTTGGGCTTTTCCAGTGGCAGAAGTGTCGTAAACCCACAAGGTTCACAGACAATCACCTATAAAACACAAAAAATAAATCAAATAATTTATAGCAAGCATAAATATATAAAAAATAAACTCTTACCATATTGCTAGCCATACGCTTTTTTAGCCATTTGGCTCGTTTTCTAGCCCCAATGCTCAATTTAACAGCGCTGCTGCTGTTGTTGCTGCTGCTGTTGTTGTTGTTGTTGCTGCTGCTGTTGTCGCCCTGTGGCTGCTGCTTGGCCTTGTCCAACTGGGCTATTTGCCTACGTCGCTTGGCATTGCTGGCCAAACGCTGGGTCTGCATGCGCAGCTTGTACTTGCCATCGCTCCACTGATTGCCACAGCGGCAGCACATGCGTGCGGGGCCCACACAGTCCTCGGGTAGCTGGACATTATGTTTGGCCAGTTTGCGACAGGTATTGCTATATGGGACAATGGAGAAACCTGAATTGGCGATTATATCCACTATGATAATGCTGTGCGTTGACTTACATATAGTAGGATTTGAGCATGCTCTCAGCATGAGTCTCTGTGGTTAGCTCTTGAGCGGAGTGCCACAACAAATTCACGATGTTCTCTGCGGACATTTTAGCTATAAATAAGAAAGAAATTACACGTTTTAAGCGAATTGTATAGCTAAAACTGTCAGCAGTGTTAACAAACTCAAAAACTATTATTTTTAAATCTTACTTCATTTAGATTATTAAGTAAAACAATTCTTTTTTTCTTTTTGTGGCGTTTGTATTGATACGGTCTCTTCAATTCCAACGATATATTTATCGATAATTATCAGACACTGTTAAACAGCTGTTGCTGTTAAAACGTACAAGCAGCTGCTGTTGCTGTTACTGTTAGCGAATGTAAACAAATGTTAAGTCAATAGAGCACTGTTGAAATGTATTCCAAAAGGTAAATAATTACAAAAAATACTTCATATTTTACAGTTTAGCATATGGCATATCATTTTCTACAAATAAAGCCAATTCCAATTTATGCATTAATGCTGGTTGGCAGGCATATTTGCTAAAATTACGCACACCCACATCCATGAGAACATCCTCATCGATAAAGAAATGCCCCGTATAATCCTTAGCATCGCGACAAATGATTGTGTAAGCGGCATCCGCCATGATCTCCGGCTTGCGTGAAAATTGAGCGGCCTCGGCTCCGTACAACATGTCCACGGCTGCAGTGTGTACCCTGGTGCGAGGCCAGAGGGCATTCACGGCCACTCCCTGACTTCGGAACTCCTCCGACATGCCCAGCACACACATGGACATGCCGTATTTGGCTATGGTATAGGCGGTATGTTTGCCAAACCATTTGGGGCTCATGTTTAGCGGCGGGGCCAAGTTCAAGATGTGTGGGTTATCGCTTTTCAGCAGATAAGGTAAGCAGGTTTTAGTACTACAAAAAAAAATATATATATAATGAGCTTATCTGTAGAAAATGATTGCAAGATTTGACATACACCAAAAATGTACCCCTTGCATTGATGTGATTCATTAGATCATAGCGTTTCATCTCCGTTTGCAGTGTTTGCGTTTTTGAAATGGCGCTTGCATTGTTTATCAATATATCGATACCGCCAAATTTATCGATTGCAGCCTGCACGGCCTGTTGTACCTGCCGCTCATCACGCACATCCACAATACAGGGTAGAGCTTGACCACCAGCCTGCTCGACTGTGATTAAGATTCTATTAAGACATATGGAAATTCCATTTTCTATATATGTAGTACTCACTCTCCTCTGCTGCTGTATATATAGTGCCTGACAACTTGGGATGTGGATCCGCTGTCTTAGCGGCTATAACAATATTGGCTCCATCTCTAGCTGCTTTTAGAGCAATGGCTTTCCCTATGCCGCGCGAGGCACCGGTTATAAAAATTGTTTTTCCCTTTAATTTGCTGCACAAAATAATATTAAATATTATTATTATTATATTATTATTAATATTATTATTAATATAATATTATTATATTATGATAGTAATATTACTAAGAAAAACTCAGTGTAGTCTCACCCGTTGTTTCTCATTATTCCCTTGTGGTAAGTCCGAAGATCAACTTTAACATGGCAAATGTCTGTTATTAACAGCGAACATTTAAACTTAACAGCAGCTGCTGTTGTTAACAAACAGCTGACTCTGTAGCTAGCGATGAGCGTGAGCGAACTTGTTGCACTCGCGTGTTTGAATTAAGAGTATTCAATGCAAAGATTTATTTAAACTTTTTTTTTAGCTATATATTAGCTGTGTATTATGTGTCAGTGTAAAAATTATATATTAATTTTACGATTTAAAAGTCAACTTTGAAACATCAACAATCGATAGTCGTGTCGTGTTGCATCGTGAGTGCGTGTTGTGCAGCCCTGAATAACAGCAGCCCTTTGCAGCACTGCAGAAAAGCAAACAATTTTTGTCTTACCGGCGAACAGAGAAAGCTTACAAAATTCTCTTAATTATTCAACAATGAAGGTATAAATTGAAAAGAAAACAATGTCGGGCACGGAAGAGGAGTCTAATCAGACCAATGCTGTGGAGGCTACAGCACACGATTATATAGAACTGAAATCGAAGGAGGAAGTGCAGGCGCTGGAGCAGAAACAGCTGTACGCATACATTGACAAATTGCATGCGATTGTTAGGAAATATGATAACAAGATTGCCATATACAAGCAAAAGCTAAAGCACTTTGTGAGCAGAGCGATCAAATTGATAAGCCTTGAATGTATTATAAACTAATTACGATTGCCATATTACAGGTTAGCCAACAGTGTAGAACCTATGTTGATAAGGGTACACAAGTGGCCAATGGAGATCTGGACGATGGCGTTCGGGATTATGTGGATGAGCAGGAAACTGTGCCTCTGGCAGCATCTAAAGAACGTGAGTAGTTAGTGAAGTATATACAATTTATTGAAATCATTTCGTTTTGGTGGCAACGGCGGCAACTAGCGCTGCGCCACGTCCGGAACCATCCTCGGATAGCATGACATCGAATTGTTTATCGGGTTTAACCAGCCGTCGCATCATTTCCCTTATGTACTCATCGAACTTGGGATGATAGCGATAGACGGAGCCATCAATGCCCACCACAACGCGACGATCATCCATGCGATTGATCAGACCACTGATGCCTATGGCCACCAGAGTGGCAGCTCGCTTGGACACACATTCGCATATATATTTGAGCTTCTGGCAGTCCTCGATGCTGACTTTGTCCAGTCCAAATAGCTTGCTGATAATGCGCCGGGTATTTATAAATTCGGGAAATGTGTCGCCCTCTATCTCCGATATGTGCTTCGTCTCAATGACATCTGTATTCTGTTTGAGCTTAGCCGCATACTCGTCACGTTTGTTGCTCATTTTGAAGATGATACTGCGCTCCAGTGCACGTATCAGCACCAGTTGCACCAGCTTGCCCAGGTACATGCCCGCGGTCATCTTTTCGAAGAGTTGCTCCGTGCGATTTATGGATTCGTCATCCACCACCTGATCGAATTCTGTGCGCACAAAACTCAGCTGCCCGCTTTCACCAAAGGCGCCCCACTCTGCATTGATGACGATCTTCTTTCGTTCCCGTTTGAACTGCGACTCCAGCAGATCCACATTGTCCACATGCTCCACGTAGCAGGCATTGCAGCCAGTGCCCACAATGACGCCCACACGGCAGTCGGGATTGCGATGGGCGCAGGACATTAGAGTGCCTGTGGTGTCGTTGAGTATGGCCACCACATCGATCTCCACATCGTTGCGTCGTTGTAAAGCCTCGTGCAGCAAACGTCCCACATCCTCGCCCTCAACGCCAGGACAATTAAAGCCCTTGGTCCAACGCGTTAATATGGCCTCCTTTAGACCAATTTGTTGGCAGGGAAACGAGAAGGTAAAGCCCAGCGATAAGTACGCCTTCTCCATGTCATGTTTTTTCACAAATGTGGCCAAACATTGAGCTATATGATCGAAGAGCTCCACGCCCGGTCCCACCATCAGCTCCTTGGGCACCGCATAGATTTGTGATTGCACCGTTGCATCATGATGACCTTTGAGTGACACCAGCAGCACACGGAAATTGGTGCCTCCCAGATCTAAGGCCAAATACTTGCCCATCTCATCGCCTGTGGGCAAATCCTGCACATACGTTGGGAAGCATTTCAAATTGGACAGTTGATGTGTGGATTTGCGCAAACCTTTGGCTATTTCACAGCAGAAACGAGTGTAAACCTCTTGCACCTGATAATCGCTTAGTACAAAGGGTTGCATAAGCTCGCGCAGCTCCGTATCCATTTCTTTATATATATATATAAATATTCTTTTTATTTTACTTGATTCTAACCGATTGCATCGACCGATGAGTAACGACTAACAGTCGCTGGCCAGGCGCATTGAGGCGTCGTACATAGAGACTATATTGCTATGGCTTGCATTGCACCTGATAAGAAAAATTGCTCAAATAGTTCCTATATTGCATTTTTTTTAGATCAGATATATACTATATAGTATAGTTACAACAGTAGGTAATCTGTGCACATCAAATTCTACTAGGCAAATAGACACGTGAGCTAAAACTAACCTAATTAATCGCAGCTACTTACAGCAGATCCAGTCTGATATATAAGTCTGAAAATGAAAATTTGAAATGAGTTTAAACTTTAAAGTATATAGGGCTTTGATAAGGTTTAATCCGATTAAAACGGTGCATAATCTGAACCTAATTACAGGGGAAATATTTTGATAATTTTAGTAATAATTTGATTCAGATATAATACCAAACTATATGTAAGTGAAAATTCCATTTTTGTCGTAATCAAATTTTAAATTTCCGCTTTTCAGCTAGAGTACCTCAATCATATTAAAATGTAATTAAATTTAACAAGTAATTTATAATAGTTTGATTAAATTGAGTGAATTATCAAAGTACACATAGTCCAAGTTTATAACTTTTACATTTTTATGAAATGTCAATGGCTTAAAGATAGTATTACCGATCAAACGTTTTAATAGCCCTTCAAAAAAACCGTTAATCAAACTCGTAAGTTTTACATCCGTTCGCATTCACTAGAAACTATATCATTATTGTTTTTTTTTGTGTGCGTCAAACAGTAATACGAGAGATTAGCGCCGGTGACAGTTGACAGTCTCAAGGTGTCGTAGGGGTCTCTGGTGTGTACCTCATTATGTAAACGATTAGACAGTTTTGTTAGTGGGTAAATATTGAATCGGTAAATAGTCAAATAATATTTTCAGAATTAATTTGTTTTATAAACAACTATTTTTAAACAATTTTAAAAGGGACCTTCGTTTTTGCATAGATCTCGACATCCATAAGTCTTTGAGGCATCAAATTTAGTGTATGGGTAGGATTATACCTCTCAAACATTGAGATCTTTTCAGTTTTTCCATTACTCTGTAAAGGCATATCAAAATTACTTTTACTTTAAATTTATATGATTTATTTTTCACAGTTTCCGCCACAGATGCCTTTAGTTTTGTGGATGAGATGCGCCAGGCGGCCAAGCATGCAGAGAATTTGAATAATTTTGTTTATGAGCCAACATCGGGCCTGTACTACGATCCCAAAACAGGCTACTACTATAATGCGGTAAATATAAACAAACAACCGACAAGAATGTAATCTTTATGACGTACCTCTTTAGCGAAAGTTATCTATAACGTTGAACCTATAACAATGCAGTGAAATAATAACTCACTGGACTTTTCTTTTTTTTTGTTTTCCAGGAATATGGGCTTTACTACGATGGCAATACGGGATGTTATTATAGTTACGATCAGGCAAAGGATTCGTACGAGTTTCACTCTCAGGCGCAGGTACAGGTAAGTTTGTCTGTCGATCGGTACGCAATGTTATTTAATTGATAATATTTTCTACTCTCCTCTAATCTGAATTCTGCAAGTGTGGGCAGCGCGAGAGCCTCGATCACTGCGTTAATACTAGTAGGCTTTTAGCACGTTTTCGCAAACTAAGCATAGACCGAATGCGTAGCAATGCATTAGGTAAGAGCAAGCAATCAGAATGTGCGATAAAAACGCGGATTTTCTTTTCTTCTTATGCGCTTGCAGGCCAACAGCAAGGATGCCAATCAGGATGAGAGTGCCTCGCTGCTCGAAGAGGTCGAATTTGATGAGTTTGGTGGTGTTATTACCGATAGGGCCACACTTCAGCAGATTAAAAGCGAAAAGCAAAAGGTCAAGGAGCGTGAGGAGAGAAGCAAACGCAAGGCCAAGAGAAAGCACAAGAAAAGGCATAAAAAGAAAGCAAACAAGGAGCGACACAAGTCCAAGAAACGTTCCAAGCAACGCGACACTGATGATGAGGAGCGCGAAAGCGATCGCAAGCGTCGCAAGGCACAGGATGTGGAGGATGGCGAACTGTCGGAATCGTCGAGCAGCAGCAGCTCCGAATCTAGCGACGAGGACAGCAGCAATAGCGACAGCAGTGTGCCAATATTCAAGGCCCCTGGACGCTTTCAAGGCAAGGCTCTAACCACTAACTACCAAGCGTTTTTATCGCACTTTTAGTAATGCTTACAACTGACAAAATCTCCCCTACTTTGCCACAGATATTGCCAAGAAGTATCCGCCATCGCTGCGAATTATTGTGCAGGAAACGAATGTGGAGCAATTGACCGTGGGTAGCCTACATTTGATTACATACAAGGGCGGCACACTGGGCCGCGAGGGCGCCCACGATGTCATCATACCCGATGTGAACGTGAGCAAGTGCCATCTGAATTTCCACTACGACACCAAGCAGGGCGTCTACAAATGTCGAGATCTTGGCTCACGCAATGGCACCATACTCAATGGCGCACGCATGTCCGAGTCCAAAATAGCCAGTGAAACACTGGATCTGGTGCATGGCAGCATCTTGACTTTGGGTCAGACCAAGTTGCTCTGCCATGTGCACGAGGGCAACAGCACATGCGGTCTGTGTGAGCCGGGCTTGTTGATGGAAACTCCAGCTCCGGTGGCAGCTAATAGCAATGTAAATGTGCTCACACACAAGGAGCAGCTGAAGAAGTTGCAAAAGAAATACGGACTGGAGAATGAGAGTGAGAAGAATCGAAATTCTATAATTTTTCAATTTATTTAATGCTTTTCTTTATTTACACAGAGTTTGTAGACTCAAATACGAATGCTAATCCCAATTATAATGATCGCAGCGCTCAAAGGCGGATCAATGTGGGCAGCAGCACAGACAAGGAAAAGACTGAGGTGGCCTGTGTTAATACGTTAGTATATTCACTTAATTCAAGTTATAAATTAGTTAATATATTGATTATATTTTGCAGCGAGATTGCCAGCTCGAACAAGGGCTTCAAAATGCTAAGCAAATTGGGCTGGCAAAAGGGTGATACGCTAGGCAAAAGTAATCAGGGTTTGCTGGCACCTGTAAGTACTAAAATAAATGCAGACTCTCTGCTTACATAGAGCAACTAAAAGCTTTGTATACGTGCTAAATATAAAGACTAAATCTTATAGAGGAAACCGCTCTACCTTTCATCAATCGAAATGTTGCAGCTTCACTTTCTTTTATCTTTTACTAATTCCTTTTTATCTCTCTGCTCCAGATCAATGTGGTGGGCAATGAGGGCACCAGCGGCTTGGGCAATGAGCAGCCTGGTGCAGCCAGTGGTACACGCTCCATGGATAAGCGTAAAATGGCAAATCTAAAGATAACCCAGGCTCGTTATCAGCGTGCCAATGATATATTTGTGCTATCCGATGATAGTGATTAAAATGTGGTCAACAATAATTGAAGTTTTAAAACACATTTAATTTAACAAGTACTCGTACATTATATGTTATTGTTATAATATTATTTTCACATGTAGAAATATCGGTTATGCAATAAGAAAATCCTGCTATATAAGGTTAAGCTATCAGTCGATTAATTAATTTATCTGCGCTTTCCCACACACACACACACACACACACACACATAATTACATCTTAAAAAAAAAAAAAATTAAGACATATATTTAAAAATCTATATAAATAAAATACAAATGCGCCAATTCATATAAATTAATTAGTTTTATGTCAATTAATACGAAAGCCTCTTAAGATATGTGTTTTGTTTTTTTTTTTGCTGCTCCTAAAAAAGCTGCAATATAACGTGTTGTTGTTGTTGTTGTGGTTGTTGCTTGTCATTTGTTGTTGTTTGTCTAGATTTTTGCATATTATAGGTATATATATCTATATAGATTAGCATTGGAAAGTTCTTTTAAATAGTATATATGTGTATATATAAAACGAACAACAAGAATTCTTTGGATGCTGGAACTACATAGAAATGTTTGCGCTAAATTTGCGCTCTATATCGATTTTAATATATATTTATGTTAATTATATATGTGATTTTAGATTTAGTTTTAGATTATGTATAGATTTTTGCTAATTCATTCATCTAACATACGCCCGTGGCACGCACACCTATATAGTAGCCTGTGGCACAGGAATCCTTGCGCATCTCACACCACGAATTGTAAGTATGATTGTTATTGCCACAGATTTTATCCGTGCGGAATGGCTGGAATTTCATTTAAAAATATAAATTATAATATTATTATTAAGATTATATAATAATTGAAATTTTATTCAAAACTAACCGTTTTTTGCTGCTTTCGTGAGCATTTGTAGCGACAGGAGACGCAGCGCGGCATATGCGTCTGCAGATCCACGAGGCATGTGTCCTTGGGGCCGCACCTAATGTCCGCACAGCTGACGCGATCCGCTGCAAAAAAAAATTAAAAAAAAAAAAAAATATATATATATATATATAGTATTCGCATACATAAGTATATTTATGTATATTTGACGACTGCTGCAAGTTTCAAGAAAAATCTCTTTAAATTTTGATTATATTTTTATGTCTGGCTGCATTTTTAATGGTCTCTTTTCCTCTCTTATTTTGGCCGCAAAAAACTTATGTTAACTTGGGCAGGTGTGTTACCACTTAAGGCTGATAGGGCCAGCTGAGCATCTCTTCAGAGATTTAAGATTGCACCTGCCGGCGGGACACAAAAAAAATTAACTCGAAATGCTTCAATTTTTACTTGAATTTTGTATTCTAAAAAAATTTAACAGATTTCAGTTTGAGTGTGGATTGCTTATTTATTTATTTATTTCTTTAAATATTTATTTTTATTAATTTTTATATTTATATATTTATTTATGTTTTTATCGGAATTAATTCAATTTTCTATGCTTTAATTTGATTTATCTAAAGCCCAAAACTAAGGCCTTAAAAATCAGATAAACTTCTAATTTTGCTAATTTTTACTTCCTAAAAATCTATGCTAAACATAATCTTTAAAAAATTTACTGATTGTAATACAAATTTTGCAAAAATATACAATTAATTAAACTTGATTTAAAGTTTATAATATTTAATATTGTATATTTTTTTTTACAATTATTAATGTAAATTTATCCCTTTAATACACAAACTACATTTTTATATTCTCTATTAAAAATGTAGAAATTTGTATGAAAATTTAAACTCAATTAAATTTTGATTTAAATATGAAATTATTTAATAGTTTATATGTTTAAACAATCCCCATTGTGTGCCCTATGTGCGCCTCTGTTTTAGTGTATTTGAAATTATATTCCTTAGTTAAAGCAACTTGCAAATATTTACATTTTTTATAGGGCTCAAAAAACGATTAAAGCTGTTTGTGAATTAAATTTTGTTGCTGCTGTTGTTGTTGTTGTTGTTGCTTGTGTCTGTAGACTGCAATTTTGAGCTGTGGCACATTATTCACACCACAGGCCATGGCAATATGGACACACAGACACACACACACACACAGAGAGTGAGACAGTCAGACAGGCATAAATACAATGCATGAAAGCGGTAACCCGCCCCACTGCTTGACATGCGCAAGACAGTAGCCAAGTTGGCCAAGTGGCCCATGTTACCAACTGTTAACCAATAAGCCAAGTAGCCAAGTAGCCAAAGAGTCAGCTAAACCCAGGTAGCCAGGCCGAAGTGCTCAAAGTGGCCAAGAGCAAGCGGCGGGCCAAGTCAAGGCAACCAAGCGGCGCAGCCGCAAACGAAGTAGAAGCAAACACACACAAACACACACACACACACACACACACATACATACATACATTCTTATATAGATATATATCTTGAACATGATCTTTGAGCGAGCGAGAGGCATAGAGACTTTTTAGCAACAATGTTGCAAAATGCCCTGCGGTGAGAATAATATGAGCAATTGCTCAGCTCTGTGAGGCAGCAGCAGCAGGAGAAGCAGCAGCATTAGCCACAAGCAACATGCAACTTACAACTTACAGCTTGCAACTTGCAACGTGCAACGTGCAACATGGCGCGCTGTCATGATTCGTAACAGTTAAAGGTTTATTAATTTCAACTGGCAATTTCAACTGAACCCTTTGCCTCTGCCCTTGTAGATGTTTACTTGTTGATTGTGATGGATATGTCGTTGCAAGCTGCAAGTTGCAAGTTGCCAGGATTCGCTCAGTGCGTGCCCCTGCTGATAATGCCGTCACAATTGCCGGCCAAGTGCAATTTGTTATGTCGACGTGGTTTAATCAACGCCAGCGGCATGACGGACGATGGACGATGGACAACGGACAACAGGCAACAGACGACGGACAACGGACGACGGACGCGCGTCCGACTGTTCATCCGGTTTCTTGCGGCAGACGCGTCTGCATTGGCTGCAGCGGGCGGAACTTATTGCAACATTGTGTGGCATGGCCAAGAGATTCGTCTTGCCATGTGCATGTCCATGTGTGTGTGTGTTTGTGTGTTTGTGTGTGTGTTTGTCTGGGCCATTTTGGCATTGCGTGTTGTTTAAGGTGATTTTAATACGATCATAAACTTTTTTTCCTGCAGACCCAGCCAGACGCCTTGCCAGACAGCAAGTGACGTCGCTGCCACGCATGCTGATGGGTTGATGGGTTGGAGGGGGGGTGAAAGGTGGTCAGAAAACTGGACAGTCAGTTGCAATCACAGCTCCCTTTTGGCTGCGACGTCGTCGTCGCGAAAATGGCGTTTTTAATGGCTTGTACGTGTAGTCATATTTCTTGGGGGCAACTTTACGCTGTTGCTGCTGCTGTTGCTGTTGCTGCTGCTTTTGCTGCTGCTGTTGTTGCTGCTGCTGCTGTTGTTGTTGCAGCGTCTGCTCTTGGGTTTTTTTTTGGGCACTGCGCGCGATCACTGCGACGCAGCAAATATTTATGCGAAAGCGAAACAAACACACGAAAACCATAAACTTACTAACCATAAAGATAAAATGCAAAAAAGTGCGAAACAGAGAAAAACACAGAGCGTGAAAAGATAATATGAGAGAGAGAGGGGGTAGGGGAAGGAAGGGAAGGAATATGTTTATGCGTATTTGCATTATTTTATCGAATGACAATCAACATAAAATTGCAGACAGAAGACAAACAGCAAAGGAACCATGCAAGCAACAGACGGAAGCTCAGCAGCTGCAGCTAAGAGCTTAAACAGAGCTTTTGCATTGGTCAGAGATCAGCAAAAGCTTTAGTCAAAGCTGAAAAAATGCACAGCCTTAACATAGTGCACAATCAAAGCAAAGCCTTAACAGAGTAGGAACAGATTAGCAGAACCGAAACAGAGTCATAACAGACCTTACGCAAAGCCTTAACAGATTAGCAATAGATTTGCAGAGCAAAAGCAGAGCCATAACAGTGTCATAGCAAAGCCATAACGAGCTTACGCAGTGCCTTAACAGACTAGAAACACATTAACAGAGGCAAAGCAGCGAGATAGCATAGCCAAAGCAGCGCCATTGCAGGAGTCATGGTGCAGCCTTAGCAGCGACTTAACAGAATCAAAGACCAGACAGAGAGCGAGAGCAGAGCAAGCACTAGATCAACGTCAAAAAGTAGCAACGGATTAGCAGAGCCATAGCAGAGCCATAGCAGAGCCAAAGCAGAGCCAAAGCAGAGCTAAGACAGCGCCATTACAGGAGTCATAGTGCTGTTAAGCAACGGCTTAACAGAATCAAAGCATAGCGCAGGCCAAACGAAGATTGTGAGAGTGAGAGAAAGAGAGCGAGAGAGCATTGCCTTGCACTAAGCCTACTCTCAGCACCAAAGGAGATCGAAAGCTCAGCTAGAACATTGCCGCTGCAGCAAAGTCAATGCAGAGCTTTTTCGCCTCTCAGAGAGCGCTCTCTTTGTTCCACTTTGTGTGGCCATCAGTCAGTTTTCGTCTGTGCGCGTGTCAAAGGGCTCGCGGGAAGAAGATTAAGTAAAATGTATGCGAAATAAATTATAAACATTTTGGATTTTTTTTTTTGCTTATGAATTTGTGTAATATAAACGCAGTGTGACTGTAAGAGTAAGTATACATCAGCGGAAGCACAAATAACAAATAAATTTGACATTTTTTCATCATTTACTTTGCAGTGGCATCAAGTGAAAAATTTTCAATGCCAAAGCAAACACAAACAAAGAAGCAACGGTGAATTGAGCTGATGCTCTAGCAATCTAGGCAAACGAAAAGAGACAGATAGCATACGCAGGTGAGTACACATATACATACATATATGCATCTCTGTTTCGCACAGGCAAATGCAATGTAAAGAGCAAAAGCAAGAAATGTGTTGCAATTAATGATAGAAAATTATAAAAGGAATTTGCAGATTTATATTGTTTATAATACTTATATAATTTTTATTGTTATTTATTAATGCAAATTAATGCTATATCTATGATATAACTAAAAGTTGTAGTCAAATCATAGACGTATGCAAAATAGGAACAACAAACCGCAGAAGCAACAGCCAAAGAGAGAGAGGGAGAGAGATAGACAGAGAGAGAGAGACAATGAAAAAGAGGTAGATGAAGAAAGAGAAGGAGTGCATATAATGGACAATGGACGCGAATAGCTATTAAAATTTGAATAATAATTATAGGGGCTTCTATATGAGGAAAGAATTTTCAAGTGAGTGCAGCAGCTGCAGGTTTGACTTGGTTTCTTTTTTGTTTTGTTTTGTTTAAGTAATTTTATTTGTAGTTGCAGTTGTTGTTCTTGTTGTTGTTGTTGTTGTTGTAGTTTGTTTCGTTTTTCAACATTAATTACAAGTTGTAATTTGCAACAAAACACGGCAATTAGCACGCAATTGCAGCCAAGCAGCCGCCTCTGACACACTAAACCAGTTTGGGCACACTGTCTGACAGTATGTCTGACGCTATGACGCTTTTGTCTGTCTCTATGTCTCTCTCTCTCTCTCTCTCTCTCTGTCTCTGTCTCTTTGGCCAGCTACAGATATGGCGCGAGAGAATGCAACACCCGCCACGCCTTTAATTGCTAAGCAGTCTGACAAGAGGGCGGCGGCAGCTGAGATGCAGCAGCAACAACAGCAGCAGCCCATTGTAGGCGGGCAGCAACATCAACAACAGCAACAACCACAACAACAACATATTTTGCATATAATTAATTGGAAATCGGAGTCGATCAATCGCAATTGTAACCACAAAATTAATAAGCATGAATTATGCCGAGACACAGACACAGCAATGTTGCATTTGTGGATGCGCTGCAGCACGAAAGACAAAGTAGAGCAATGCTGACACTGACAACAACAGCAACAGCAACAACAGCAACAACAGCAACAGCAACAACAGCAACAGCAACAACAACAGTTGCAACTAATCAAATTGCTGGCAATCATGGAGCCGTATAAGCAAATGTAGCAATTTCAACCAACAAACACTGTGCAGGCAACTTGATATGGCTTTGCCAGTTGCAGACGCGACAGCAGCAACAACAACAACAACAACAGCAACAACAATGTTCGCTATGACAACAACGCTCTTGCGGTTTGTGAGTTGACTTGAAACCTCAGCCAAGTCAAGTCAATCAAATGCAAAATTGCGGTTCTGCGTTGATTGTTGTTAAATTTGCAACAGCCGCCATAGTTTAAAGCAACAACAGCAACAACAGTAACAACAACAACAACAGTAACAATTGCTGCTGTTGCTACTTTTGATGGCATTGCTCAAAGCCATCAGGCAATTTCAATTAATTTGATTGAGTTTTAAAGCTTATCAATAATCAAGTAGCTGCTACAAAATTACATACCTCGACATGGACCCGGATATGCAACAGCAATGGATCGGCCAATTTTGCAAATCATACGATTTATATCACAAGTGCTTCTATATGTTTTGCCATCCACGCCACACACAGCACGTCCCGCTGCCTCTAACTCTGACTCTGACTCTGCCCGGACGACTGCTGCTGCTGCCACATCTGTGTCTGTCTCATCGGTTTGCCAATCACCATCCAGATCATAACCAGCATTTTCATTTCCATTTCCATTTACATTTAGATTACGATTTAATATCGCATGCCCATCGTCCCAGGGACACTGAATGTTGCATGTAATGCAATGCGGCATCATATACTGATCCTCGACACACGTCAGTCCGTTCACACATTGTACACCATTGCAGCTGGCTATAGAAGGGTTAAAGTAGACAGAGGGAGATAGAGAAAAAAGACATACAAATAGATAGAGGATTACAATTTAGTTTGAGAAAGTTTTGATTAAATTCTTTTATCTTTGAAGGTTTTTAAATCTTAAGAAAATATTTATATTTTGTATAAAATCTCTTTCTAATGGAATTCTATGTTTGCTTGGGATACCATTAAAAATACTGGGATTCTTTTATACCAAAACTTTATCACTTATATATCGATTCTATATACAGATGTCTTTATGAAGCTTCAAAGATGAGAATCTGTTTTCAAAAGCTTCCATATTAATCAATTTATAATGTGAATATATATAGGATATAGTTAAAATAAATACAGGGATTTCTATACCCAAACTGAACTTTTGTTAAATGAAATATATAACATCTATAGATTTCTTTATGAAGATAAAAGACTGAAATCCTGATGTTAAATGTTTGCATATAAATCAATTTATAGTATGAATATATACAAAATATGTTCAAAATAAATACTGAATCAACTTCTCATAAATCGAATATATATACAGATTCCCTAATGAAGATTAGAAACAGAAAATCTGTGTTTTTAAGTCGATTTATGTAGAGAATATATTATATATAGCATATAGCATGCAATATATTTATTATAATAATGCTACCCAATCAAAGTCCCCCTTCAATGCAATTATATAGAGTGTTGGCTAACCGCAGACTCTATCTCTCTCTCTCTCTCTGTCATCCTCTCTATCTCTCTCTCTCTCTCACCCTCTCTATCTCTCTCTCTCTCTCTCTCTCTTCTCTATATCTCTCTCTCTATATATTCAATAATAAAATTATTATTTGCCATTGACGCATTGATTTATGGGGGCAGCACTTGTCATCGCTCTAAGAACTAGATCCAATATAAACGTTTGCCAAATTAGACTGATATATTGTATGAATCTAGCATCTATAAGTCATGCCAATATGGGCTGTATACATACATATATAAAAAGCTTTATATAGGAACCATTTGTCTGGCAATTTACCTTGCAACAGTGTGGCAAATCAAGCAATCTATATGCAATGCTCTATAGATATATTGGTATATTGGGAATGTCTGTGCTGATTATGCTATAAATAAGCCAATTGCGCATATATAGCATAGGTATATATATATATATATATATGTATCCGTAGG
>JBANCZ010001527.1:10018-21031 GCA_037040025.1 Sphaerogastrella javana | reverse complement strand
ATGTTTTTTAACATTTGAATTTTAATTTAATTTTTACATCATAACTTTTATTTAATTTAATTCCTCTTTATAAGTTATTTATTATGTGATGCTTGCCTTTAGACCTTTACCTTCAAACTTGTTAAATATAAACCCGTTAAATTTCCATGCATTTGTTATATATACTACATAATTTTCTACGAGTTTGTGTATTCAGTATACCATCGTTCAATTATAGATTAGGAAACGCGAATTGTTGGATTTAATTGCGAAAATTGCCAAAATTTGATTGTCATGGCTGTGGATAGATGGAATACTACAGGTTGGAATACTATACTCACTCGATGTCTATGTTGAGTGAAATTTAGAGTGTATTTTAGGGGGGGGGGGAGGGTTATGGCATTTCGAGTGTTGCCTAATTAATATTGAAAACAAGAATAAAAAGAACAAATTTCCAACAGTTGTAGATGTTTCAGAGCTGTCAAAAGTTGTGCAATTTATATGAAATTACGACCAACGATTGGCAAAAGTAAAAATCAATTAGAAAATTCTCAATAAAAGCGGCTTGCCACAAAATTTCAGTGCTTATTATGGATTATGTTTATAGTAGTAGATGTTACCCTACGAGGTCGGAGGTAGGAAATGGAGATGGGGATGTTGTAGTAAATTATTTGCTGCTGCAGCTGGAGGTGGAAGTACAAGCTGCACCAAGAAGCAACAAGCACTGAAAATATTTTTATAATTTACAGTTGACAGCTACAACAATAGCAACAATACACACACACACACACACTCACACTCACATACATTCAGAATAAGAAGAAGCTGCGACGCGACTACAGCGACGATGGCAACTCTGGCAGCAAAATAAATAGTTGTGCAGGTGGTGTTAATTGAAAAACTTTTGCAACACTAATTAAAAGTTTCTAAACAAAATTGCCATGACTATGGATACTGTATATTGTTGCTGCTGCAAAACCGTCTCATCGTTATACCCCCTCGATAACCCCTGCCTGACGCCTCTGCTCATGTGGCAGCTACCTTGAGATCGGATCAATTACGTGCACTGCCCTTTTCGCAGGGAGGGCCTTCCCATGTCAATTACCAATCATAAAAACAAACCGGTTTGGGTTAGCCTGATTTCTCATTGGTTCGATATGTTTGTCAAATGTGACAATCGACAATCGATTGCACAAATTGTCTACACTCGAAATAAATTTCGATGAAACTGAAACGCTCTTGGCTATCCCTCGTTAATTACAATGACAACTGACAGGGTATGTGTATGTTGTAGATTATTTTATTGGAATTTAATCACCAAGCGACATTTAAGTTATTGATTAACTAATTCTGGATGGTGGGCATATATATTTTACATTTAATGAGCTGTCACACAGTGTGTCGAGTTTCAATCGCTCATCAAAAAAAAATATATGCCTTTGTTATGAATAACTTGGACTGACTTTCACAAGGGGAAAAGAAAATAAAAAAACAATTTCGCTATTTTAACTACAGCAAAACTTGACTTTATCTCAACGTTTGCCATACTTTCTTCTTTCTTTTGAGGTAATAATATAATCGATCATTGCATAAATATATATAATATACTATAATATAAAATAATCGAAAAAAATGAAATACACAATAAAATAAATTTTAAAATAATAGATAAAAAATTGTATAAAAAAATGGTTAAAATCATATATAATATAATCGGTGTAAGCAAGCATTGCATGCAAATCTTAAAATCATATACACATAAAACATAATCAATAAATATATAATCGTTATATACACATATATAAAGTTGTCGACTACTGTCTATAATAAATTTGATAGTATAATTAATAAATAAATTGATAAAACAGCCGATAAAATAAACGATTTCAATAAGAAATTATATATTTTTGCTCTTCATTGAAATTGCATTAGTGCTCATGCTCTTCTACGTCTTGAGCGCAGCATCTATCCCCATTGCTTGTTCTCTCTCTCTCTATCTCTCTATCTCTCCTACTCTCTCTCCATTTCTCTCTCCCTTTCTGTATCAATCTTTTTTCTCTTTCGTGCCTTAGGTGTACGAAACGGTTAACTGTTTCCTTTTGTGTGTGCTTGTACTCTACGGACTTTTGAGACTTTCAAATTTATTTAATTAAAATTGTACTTATTCAAATATTAAAAATATTAATAGTAATATATATTATAATCTTGTAATTTGTGTATTTCGTTAAATGCGATTGCAATGCTGTTGAGAATTGTACAATGCTTAAGAGATTAATAGAAGTTATCAAGATCTCTTACTAAATTGCTAAGCCACTAAGTGCCAAGAAGAAAAAACTGTCGTTAGATCAACAAGAGTAAAAAATCTCATCAAGCCAAGGACTAAACAGAAGAAAAACTTAAACGGCGGTTACATCGCGTTTAATTTTCTTGACAACATCCTGGCACCTGGCCGTACATCCTCAGCCAAACATCGCCTCGCCCCCTTACAATGAAGGCAACCCACGCCTATGCCTAACTAACTCTGGACATTCTCTACGGTCTACTCTCTACGCTCTGAGCTGAGATGTCATATTTTGCATGCCAATGCTGACACACACACACACACACACACACACACACACACACACACACAAGGAAGTAAAATAAAATTGGAAAAAAAGGCGCATATTTTGTGGAGGATGGAGGCGTGGCTGTCCGTGACCCACGTTTCAAATTTAAAATAACTTGAAAGACTTGAAACAAGTGACTGCTGCTGTAACTGTTCATTGTTGTGCTTGTAGGTGTTGTTGTTGTTGTTGGTGTTGTTGTTGTTCTGGTTGCTGTTGTTGTTGTTGGCACCCCCAAGACAGGCGGCGCTGTGTCACGCCGGAAGTCTTTGGCAATAATAGAAAACACACCCAATTTACGTGGAAAATAATTCACTGGGCCAAAACAAAATACAGCAGCTGCTCTCCTGCTCTGCAGCTGCTATCCCTCCCGCCACCACCCATGCCCAGCCTTACTCCCCGCTCAGCACTGTTGTGCTTTGCTCTTAGATTTGCTTTGCTCTATGGCCATTTTGCTTTACTCTCTTCCCTTCTGCTCCACTTTGTTAAACTCGGTTCCACAGTGTTCCCACCTCGACTCCACACTGTACCCATCGGCTCCTCTCTGTTCCCCTTCCGTTCCACACTGTTCCCACCTCTACTACACATTGTACCCATCTGCCCCTCTCTGTTTCCCTTCTGATCCACACCGTTCCCAACTGCTCCTCCACCGTTACGGTCGCATTTGGTGCCTTGTGGGCCGCGTGGAAATTTTACCTGCTCCTTGTGTTGTGTTATTTTGTCAACTTTTGTTGCCGCACACAAGTCAAAATAAGTAGCGAAGGCCAAAAAAAAGGAAGCTAAAAACTCACTTGACACGTGCCACAACAGCGACAACAACAACAACAACAACAACAACAACAACAACAACAAACAACAACAACGAAAGAGAAAGCGAAAGCGAAGAAAAAAATTACCATGGCCAGCGAAATTCAAATGATAATCTGGGTAATGGACAGACCATTTGGCCGGAAATGACTTAGTGTTTGTTGGAAATTAAACGGGACAGCTGACTGTGTGACTCTCTGCTTGTGTGTGTGTGTGTGTGTGTGTGTATGTGAAAGTGAAAGCCTAAGCTAGACCACTCGGAAGAAAGTGTAATGAATTTAATTGGAAAGTGCGTGTCTAGCAATGTGTACAGGAAATGCTCGAGCATTTGAAGCCAATGCTCCAGAGAGTGAGCGTCAGTCAGAAGAGGAAGAGAGAGTGGGAAAGTGAAAGAGAGGGAAAGAAAGCGCAGAAGAACGCAAAGAGTAGAAGAGTAGAAAGAGAATAACATTAGAATAATAGAAGAACAGAATAGAGGAATAGGAGAGTAGTAAGAGTAGAAAGATAAGAGAGAGTAGAAGAGTAGAAGAATAGAAATGGCAAGGGTAAAAAAAATAGATAGATTTGAGAGAGTTGAATGATTAGAAGCAGTAGAAAGAGAAGAATGAGTCGAAAAACATTAGAATAGAAAGGTATAAAAGTAGTAAGAGTAAAAAGAATAAAACTAGTAAAAAGAATGGAAATTGCAGAAACAGTAGAAAGGGTTGAAAGAGTAGAAATAGTACCATGAATAGAAGAGTGTAAGAGAAAAATATTAGCGGACTAGAAGACTAGAAGAGCAAAGTAGTAGTAAGATCAGTAAGAGTAGAAGAGTTAAAAGCGTAGAAACCAGAGAACATTTTAATTAAAATTATCCAACAGTAGGGACCCTGTGTTTAGTATTTTCGGCACAGAATAGTATTTTCTAGAATCGAAATTGCGCCTGGATATAGGAATATTACAACAGGCTCTCAGAAAGCCGCAGCAAGCGAATCAAAATATTTTTTAGTAGTTTACAGAGCATTTGATTTTATATTATATGTTATTAACATAACTGCTAAAACATTTTTCCTTCACAGTATAACAGAGTGCTCCACACTGTTATTTAACAGATACAGATATATAGATATATAGATATATAGGTAGAGAGGTATCCAACACTTGAAACAAACTCGATCTGCCTGCAAACAATACCAAATATGAATACTGTAGCTCTTAAGTTAATAGACCCTTTTGTGTTTTTTAAACACAGGGTCTAACTAAAATGTAATTAACTTAAACATGTAGTAAAGCGTTCATAATGATATAAACTAATATAGTTAATATTAAATTTAGTTAGATGCTTGGTGCTAAATATATAGAATGAGTATTCCAATCGATCGACCGTTTGAGGATCTTTGTTTATGAAGTTTTTGCAACAACTTTCTGTTAATTAGAAATTATTTTTTAGCTCAGTGAAATCAGATGTTGTTGTTGTTGTGGTTGTTGTTTAATATTTGCTTTGGCCTGAGAGCTGAGAGCTCTGCGATCGTATGTAGAACGCCAAGTGGAGACAAGTTTCTAACTATGAAGTCATCCGATGCACCGATGACAGCAATTATATAGAAAACGGATTTGCCAAGCTACAACAACAACTACAACAACTCACATTAAATGTTGACAACCAGTTGTTGTTGTTGTTGTTGTGGTTGTGGTTGTTGTGGTTGATGTTGTTGCAGTGGCAACAACTGGGCGTCTCTTGGCCAAAAGTAGGTCTGCCTGCTGCAAGCCTTTGTGTATCTTGCTATAACAATAAGTATTTACTCAAACTCAACGACTTTAACGAAGTCTAAGTCTGTGTCTAAGCGTTAGTCTAACTTCGAGTCTTGGTTTAAGTATTCAGCTGTTGTCTTCAATGTTTGTTAATGCTCTAATGTTGCTCATTGTTGGCGCTAATTAGTTGCATGTCGCAAGAACAGCAAAAGCAACAACATCCCATTATAATATGCGCCAAATCACAATGAACAAGACGATCATCAACGATGTTCAACGGCTGAGCACAACTGAACAAAGGGATATCTGATGGACGTATATACAACAAATACAATATAGAATTGTGAATTGAATATGATAAAAATACCATATATGTACATATATAGTCTATCATAGAAGAAACCACACATATTTGTTTGATTAATCGAAAGAATCAGCAGATGTTCGAATCACAAGTTTAGAATATCGTCGAAATTAAGTTCGCTTAGAATCATAGATCTGTAGGATTCCGTTCACTTTTTTACAGGGAGTAATTTGACCGGACAATCCCTGAGTAATATCTTGTAAAGAGAGACAATATGAGTCTAAATGATGTCAGCTACTGCATCTGTAAAGTTCAAGGCAATTATACGATATAACTTTATGCCTTGAAGTAATTCAAGACCCACCGCATACCTGACTCTGTTACGCAATACGAAATGAGTATATATATATATAGAGAGAGATGGACATATATAGCTGTAAATAATACTTAATCGCAGGCAGCCAAAGGGCAGCAGCGATACCATGAAGCAGGATGCTCAAGAAAATCAGTTAACTGTTAAGAAAGTTGCATGCGGATGCAACTGCAGTCGCATTTAATTGCCGCCACCACCAGCACCATCAGCACCACCAGCAGCAACAGCGACAACTGGCAAAAGGGGGGAGTGGCATGTTGCATGCGGCATGTGGCGTGTGGCAAGAAGCTGCAGACACACGGTTGGCATGGTAAACAAAAACAAAAATAAAAATAATATGTAGAAAAACTGGACAGACGATCAGAGGCAAGAAGAAAGTCAGTCAAGTTGCAAGCGGGTTTTGTGATTGTCCCAGACAGTTGAGACAACGGGACAAGCACAGACAGACGCAGAGATAGACAGCCAAATGGACAGACAGGCAGACAGGCAGACAGAGACAGAAGCAGAGGCAGAGACAGAGACAGAGGCAGAGAAGCAGCATCAGCACCAGCAGCAGCAGCAGAAGGAGCTGTCTGTCAGGTTGGTCAGGCAAGGTGCGTTACTTTTACTGCTCAATGGGCACAGCATCAACCGCAGCCTCCTCCTCTGCTTCTGTTTCTGTCACTGCCTCTGCTTTTCCCTCTGCCCATGCTTTAGCCTCACAGCTTGAGCTTGAGCATCAGCCGAAGCAGGTTTTCTGTAGGCCTCTGTAACTGGGGGAAAAAAAAGAGTAACAACACCGTGCAATAACAATAACATGCCACGAAATGATAGTGAAAATATTTGCAGCTTTTGGTCATGACATAAAAATAAAATAAAAGCAACAAGCGACAAGCCACAAGCCACAAGCCACAAGCAAAAAGCAACAAAGTAAGAGCCAGCTTCAATATCTATAAAGACTTTGAGGCATAACGTCAACTAGACGCCTGCTATACCAGCGTATCTACATATACCTATGTATATAGTATATAGTACCTAGCATAAACTGTTAACTTGACTTGCTAATCAATTGTATAAATACAAACAAATTACTTAAATCTCACTACGCCTGAAGAAAGGGAAACGATATAGAAGCATTATTTAAAGTACTCTATTGAAAGATAGAGAAAGACAGAGAGAAAGAAATTGAGAGAGAACGAAAAAGATAAAGAAAGAGAGGGTATTCATTAAAATTCCATTTAAAGTGCTTGACATACGTTGACTTGTATTACAAGCTGTACCCTAAATTATCTTAAATTTTATTATATAATTATTATTAATTATATATTTATTATATTATTATTTAATTTTATCAATTAGTCTTAAACAGATGAAATTATTAACGATTATGATTTTCTTTCCCACCCAATAGTTTAAAATACTTTATATATGGGCAACACATTGATTTGATTTGAAATTTTGGTCCGTCTAATAGGTCTAATAGATGCAGGAAACTCATCATTTTCAGAGCTTTAAGAGTTAAAAATAAACCTAATTAAATAGTTTAGAATAAAATTTACTCAAGCACTAATATGCCTAGGATTAAGGACTCATTATTATACCAAGTGACTCATTCAAAACTGTCTATTCTACTCTACAACTCTTTATATAGAGAATTCATTTTAATATATTGTTTCAAAGCCTAAAACCGTTGTGCCACTCCCACATGAACGCCTACGCTAATTCGGTTGGAATAGTAAAACTGTATACATTTATTTGAACTTTCCATTGGACAGATCTTTACGGATCTCTGGAGATCTGTGTAGATCTGTGGAGATCTCAGCGGATCTATGCAATTGTAATTGCAATTGACTGCAAGTGACTTTCGCAGCGCATTAAGAGTAAATTATTTGTTGTCAATTTGGCAGCCTTGAAAATTTGCGGTTTGCCAGATGCTACTTGCCACTTGCCACTTGGATGTTGCCACTTGCAACAGTTGTAGTGGTTGAAGACGTGACTTGCGATTTCTTTAGTGGAATGTTTCTTTTTATATATGCATCTCTTTTATCTTGTATTTTTTTGTTTATCGTTTATCGTTTTTGTGTGTTTGCTGCCAAAGATTGCCTACATTATATATGGTCACGATGCCAGCTCACACTGGTGATCATCAGCCGTGTAATTTGCAGCACAGCTTAAACACAACAACAACCACAACATGAGCAACAAAAAAATGTCAAATGGCCTGGACAGACCGTATACCATGGTCTACAGAGGGGATAAGGTTCAGGTATATAGAGGTATGATGGGTTTGTATGGCAAGAAGCAAATATTCAGCCTGGACTACCTAGGATTGCTTATGTATAGTAGCTTTAAAAGCATGTCTTACTCGACTGCAGTAGCTGCCTGTGGGAACTATGCCCATTCGAGATGGCTGTAGGCAGCTCTGGATGGGGTATGCCAGGTTTGAGCTGCTGTTCGAATTATGTAATGTCACATCTACTTAAATTACTCGACTGCAGCAGACCTACAAGCTTATAATTTGCCACTGCATATTATTTAACGGTTCGGTGTTTTATTATACCGCAAGCTGTTAAGACTAATCTATATGGGGTCTGCAGGGGGTCTCTGCTGACACCCCATAAACCATTATACGAGTATCTTCTCTTTATGTTTACGACCTTCACAGCAACAGAGGCAGGCAGTAGCAACATTTAGCAACTGAACTCAACT
Organism: Sphaerogastrella javana; assembly: GCA_037040025.1. Taxonomy (NCBI): domain Eukaryota; kingdom Metazoa; phylum Arthropoda; class Insecta; order Diptera; family Drosophilidae; genus Sphaerogastrella; species Sphaerogastrella javana. Next base: position 12,543 of record JBANCZ010001527.1, on the reverse strand, counting down.
CAAAAGGCAGAGGCCTGACATTTTCGCATATTGCAGCCAAAATTAGAGAAGAAGAACAACAATAACGATAACAACAACAACAACAACAACACCTACAACAACACCTACAATAATAATAAAAAAAATTTGCATGCAGCTGGAAAATTAGATTTTCCGCTCATTTGCACTGCGGCGGGGCAGCCGAAACCCCAAAAAAAGCTACACAAAATCGAAAATCCACTAAAATACACTGAAAACATATTGCGCAATCTTCTGCTTGAATGCATGTACACACACACACACACACACATTCACTTGTGAGTGTATTTGTATGATGACTTGGGTGTGGGCTGATTCTCGCAGAAGCTGAAACTAGGGCATGCTTAATTGCACTCGGCTAACCCAGAGTACACAGAACGCTCCACAGTAGTTCGAATGCCCCACTGTACCTACACAGTACTTAAAGTATTCACTCAGAGCACCCTCGAGTGTATTCAGTATATTTGTTTTGCCATTAAATGAACTACTCCAGCTGCAGGTTCTAGGTTAAGACTAGAACTATACAATCTACGCCAAATAGAACCAACTTCAATTCCATTCTATTCGAACAGACTTTCAATAAGACTAAAATACATAAATTCATAGTCACCAAAATTTTGAAATTAGAGAGGCTTCAAAATTGAAAGTGCAATTGATCAATTTTATATGATTTTTCCCATATGTGTGAGAAAACTTATGCAACTTTTCAATTTCCCAAAACACTTTCACTCAAATTACACCAAATTGATAATCCAATTTAAATACCCAGAGACTGCATTTAAATTCAAAATTTAACATATAATTACAAAAAATTTTTTGAGGAATCTTAACATGTTGATGGAAATTATCTTTCCGATACAATTATAAAATAATTTTCTATATTATCTAAATGAAGTGTAACTGAAATATTTACATTTAATTGACAACATGAATTAGAGCTTGAAATAATTTTCAAGTAAATTTTCTTTAAAAAAAAAAAATAGGACAAAGGAAATCTATATTTCCCCTATGTTCTATCCCTATTAGTTCCTAAAAATATACTTATGTTTATCAAATTTGTTGAATTTTGAATAATTTAACCATTCACAACTAATAATATATTCATTCATTCAATAAATAATTTTACTCAATAATAATACTCGAAATCAACACACACAATTTTAAAATATGGAATTTGGTTCTGCAAAAGCTGAAACACTTGGGCAATAAAACACAGCACAAATCAAGATAGATCCAATAAAATAAATATATATGAATACATATATATACTAATAAGTATGATGTATGTTCGAAATCCAATGAGTATATGGTATATCCTTGAAGGATATTCTGCTGCATGATAATCACCTTGTAGCACAAATGCGAGACACAACAGCTGAACGGATCGACGCTTGATGAATTCAACTGAGACGACAAGCGATTGCAAATGCAATGTAACTAAGCAACTGTCTTTTCAATTGTTTTTAATGTTGTTTTTTTTTTTGTGTTATTGTTTAGAGCGTTTTATGATGAGCTGGAGACAACCGCACGCAACGCTTCACTTTTACCAACTGAACGCAAACGACGATCTTGCCACGGTTTATAGCTTGTCCCCAAAGCAACAACAACTACACCAATAACAACAACAACATCTATAACAAAAGCAACAACAACAACAACAACAACAACAACAAATACTACTACTACCACTACTACTACTAGTACAACAACGAGCAAACCTGACGCTTGTTGTTCGAACGCAGCTCAAACCGAGCGCCCAATGCATGAGGCATCTCTCTTGCTTCCTCTCATTCGGTTTTGCGCTCTCTCTGTCTCGCGATGGCTGTCACTTTTATGCTGTCCGTCTGCTTATGGCCAAAAACAAACAGGCAAGCCGCATTGTTAGCCACACAGACGACATCAAGTGCGATTTCCACTCAGAGAGAAAAAACAAAATACAGCCAGGCGACATCTCATTGTTAATTGAGTTATGGGACACTAAGGCGAGCCCCGCCCCCCTGCACAGCCCCCTTGTGGCTTGCTCAACTGCATCTTGGCTCTAACTGTGTCAGTGTGCTAAGTTCGAGTTGTTGCTGCGACTGTTGCTGTTGTGGTGCATTTGTGTTGCATGCAACATGTTTGCGCTCGTCTCGGCAGCAAGTTTGTTGCCAAAGTCTTTTGTTAGTCGCTAGGCGCCGTTAGGCACATTGTTTAAACAAATGCTTATTGATTTATATGTATAGCTATTTGCCTTTATTATTATTATAAGCTCTTTTCAGTTTCGCTTTTCTTTGTGTGAGTTTAAGCCATTTTTTGCGGCGAATTTTTGATTTTTTTTCTTTACATTTCATTGCTTTATGTAACTTTTATTTTGCACAGCTATAAAAGCCAGTGGTGTAGCCTAAAGGGGGCAGTAGACAGCTGAGAGGGGGGGGGGGGGTTGTCGGTCAATGGAGTGTTTTCCAAAAACCGGTTCCACCAGTTCAAGAAAAACCCCCGGAAATAAAGTTTCTTCCGACCAATTTTTC